>CM076580.1:479181437-479191437 GCA_034641835.2 Pinus albicaulis
AGGGTGAGAGAGGGAGAGGAGGGGAGAGAGAGAGAGAGGATGAGAGAGAGAGAGATGGAGGGGGGAGAGAGAGATATAGAGAGAGTGAGAGAGAGAGGGGGATAGAGAGAGGGGGAGACAGAGCGAGAGAGAAAGGGGGGAGAGAGACAGAGAGAGGGGGCAGGAGAGAGTGAGATAGAGTAAGAGAGCAAGGTGAGGAGAGAGAGAGAGATCGAGGGGAGAAGAGAGTGGGGGGAGAGAGAGAGAGAGAGAGATAGGGTGGAGCGAGAGGGAGAGAGAGAGAGACGAGGAGAGAGAGAGGGAGAGGGGGAGGGAGAGGGGGAGGGGGGAAAAGAGAGATAGGAGGAGAGGGAGAGAGCCGGGGGAGAGAGAGGGAGAGAGAGAGAGGGAGGGGAGAGAGAGAGAGAGGGGGAGAGAGAGAGAGGGGGAGAGAGGGAGTTGGAGAGAGAGAGAGAGAGAGGGAGAGGAAGAGAGAGAGGGGGTAGAGAGATGGATGGAGGGAGAGAGGGAGAGGAAGAGAGAGAGGGGTAGAGAGAGGGATGGAGGGAGAGAGGGAGAGGAGATAGATACAAAGGGAGTGGGGGAGAGAGAGTGGGATAGAGAGATAGAGTGGAAGGAGAGAGAGAGAGAGAGAGAGAGAGAGAGAGAGAGAGGGAGGTTTGGGGGAGGGAGAGAGGGAGAGAGAGAGAGATGTGGGGGGATATAGAGAGGGCAAGAGAGAGAGAGAGAGAGAGATTGATGCTTTGAATTTAAATCACTCATTACAATAGTTAGAGATTTATTTTAGTGTTCATGACTTAGATGAAGGTCATAAAATTTTATTTGTCATCTAAAATTAGAGGGCCATGACCAGACTTGGTGGGAAAGAAACACAGAAACCCTAATACTGGAGGGAGCTCCTTTAGTGTTTAAGTGGGAAGTTTTCAAAACTCTTATAAAATCACATTTATACCTCATCAGTTGTCTAGATGACTAGTGGATTCAGTGGAATTACTTCAAGCAAAGACGAGGGATGAGTGTATTGGATTACATGAAATTTAGGAAGATGAGATCATTTTGGGTATCTCTCCAAAGAACAGATACGTGATCCTAGAGTATGTGAGGGGTTTAAATAGTCGTATGCAAAAGTAAGAGATGCTCACATCCATAACAATGATGCCGCTTGTGTATAGGCACAATATATAGAGAACATACACCAAATGAAAGGGAGACAAAGTGGGTCAAAGTGGAACTATCACCATTAAGATTTATAGGAGAATAAGAAGAAGGGAAAAGAGGGGGAAGACAAAAATACAAGAGCTATAAAACATTAGTGAAAAATATCCAAACAACCACTAAAACCATTGTAACAAAGAAAGTTCATTTAGAGGAGAAGATTTGGATGTTGCATCTAGGGCTCAACTTAATGAGATAAAACAATGATGCTAAGAAGAAAAATCTCATGGCCATAGATTCAAGTAATTAGGTGGAAATAAGCTCATATGTGGATTAGAATATTGTATATGCATTAATGAAAAAGGGGGATGAATCTAAGTAGCTTTCAAAAAATAACAAGAGAAGGAAATGGACATACTCTTCCATATAAATACACAAGTCAAGAAGACTAAAATTGACGCTCTATTCGAATCCTGATCATAGGAAAATATCATAGCAATAAATATGATTATGAAATTGGGACTAAATACTCATGACCATCCTATCCCATAACAATTAAGATGTGTCAAGATGGAGGAAAAAATAAAGGTAAAAAAAACGTACCGAGAATCAAATTTACTATTATCGTTAATTTTATTGATGAAGCAGAATTAGATGTAATTTCAATTTATGTATGTGGAGTTATGTTTGGAAGTCCCTATATGTAAATGTGGGATGCAATATTTGTGTGAAAAGCCATATAGTACCACCTCATATTTGGTACTATCCACACACATAAGGGAAACTCCAAAATTCTTTGGTAAGTGCCAACTACGCTAAGAAAATAATAATTTCTAGAAAGAAGTATGCTTTACTATTTTTAAGAGAAAATTAGTTTTTTTTAAGACTTAGTGAAAGTAAGGTCATCCCTACAGGGGGTCAATGAAGGAACAAAAACAAGAATTGGAAGAGTTGCTACATCCTTAAAAGGGTGTGCTCTAGAAGCCTAAATCTCTACCACCTAATAGGGAAGTGGAGCATGAGACCCAATTGTTTCCGGACTCTCCATTACCAAACGTTGGGTTTTTACATGTAATCATTTATAAAGAACCAAAATATGGTGTTATTCGACCAAGTACCGTAAAAATTTTTAAACAAATAGATCGAAGAACAAAATAAGGTAGACTATCTCACTCCTTATATGATTAAAGAATCAAACCGATACTTTTCCATAATAATTGTTTTCAAAATAATTTAAAATAAAAATAACATAAATAGAAAGAAAATTAAATACATTGAATTGTACATATACAATAAATCTATGTATGGAGTGAATTTAGTTTCTTTTAGATGTTATAAATGCATAAATTAGCAATGCAAGAATTATTATTTTTTGTAAATTTAGTAGGGCCTCTCTATTTTCTATTTATATTTGCAAAGTAGGTTACAAAATTATAAATTCAGTCTGTGGCCTCAACCCGCCCGTAGGAAACAGAGTCCGTGGGCTATCCGAGTGCATGAAAAGAAAACCAAAATTGAAATAATTTCATCCCGTCTATAACCGTCATGAGCTATCTCGTTCTAGTGCATACTTATCTACATGCTGATAATAGAAAATAAGTTCATTCAAAACCTGGAAATTTCATAAAAAAACATTATAAAAGGAACCACTAGCCATCTGAAGAAGAGATCGGAGCTACGTCTTTCACCGTAGACCCCGGCATATCCACTTGTCGGAGCCGCCGGAGCTGCTTTTTCCATACGACCTACGCGATCATCAAGTCTACTAATGCAGCCGCATTTCGACTACTCGGGTGATCTTAATATGATGCGACTGGTTTTTCATATCCCGTAGCATGTCCAGGAGGCAGAGTTCTATCTTTGGTGAATATTTCCGAGCCCTGGATGGGGGGGAAAATCTGCATAGCCTTTGCAAGAAGGCACTTAAGTATCCAGTATGTATGGATAGTCTCGCTGGAATAACGTGAGGCGGCTTCGGTATTGCCGGAGTCGATTATGAAATCCAAGATTTCAGACTTTCAACGATCATTGTCTTCGGGATCTATCCGAATGTCCCTTTCCCCACCACGAATTTCTCGTCGAACCGTAGATGAGTTTCCCATGACATAATTTGCAACGAGGTTCTCTAGAATATCTAAATTTTATTTTTCGACCGCGCTTCTTCAGTGTTGGCTCAAACCGAACTCGTTGTTTCCCTTTTGTAGGTTGAGAAGTGGACCGACGCTTCCCCATAGCGAACAGAAGCCTAAATATCAACACGGACATGCAACAGAAACACTCGTAAGGGGAGTAAACAACATTAGGGGACCACCCGAGCTTTTCACCCCCCGTAAGCCTCAATGGTGCTTCTACACAACCAGCAGAGAACTACTAACCACCGGAACCGAGAATTACAGCGAATGCATGAGGTCGGTTTGACTACCCAAGGCACAAAAGACCGAGGGCCCCGTTTCCCAACTCCACAACCAAAACCTCCGAGCGAAGGTAACTCGGAGGGAATGTAGCAAGACGGACCACACATGGGTAATTATGGTAAGGCTCTCGGAATGAGCATTAACAGGGAGTGACAATAGGGCCCATAAAAGGAGCGGGACTCTTTTGGGACTACACCCTAATAAAACCCCAACCCGTAGGATACGAGGAAAGAATGAGAACATAAACGCCGCAAATTTTCCCATTGGGCTTGAGAATTGCATCCACTATATTGACCAACCCAATATCTACCATAGTATGTAACCATGCCTATTGCCCGATGCCAAAAGCACCTTACCCCCGCCCACAAAATGCCACCGCGACACCCGCAAGGTGCCAGTACGAAATTGACTTGACTCGGGTTCCGCAGCTAAAAAGGATTGACAACACAAAAATTTGGTTTGGCTAACGAGTTGCGTGGGTCGCGAAAGCAAGGTTTAACCGGCTTCAAATTAGGAGGAACATAACTAAAAACCATTAAGAAAAAACAAAACCACCATTTTATACACCAAGCGACCCAAAACCATAGCGACAAAGAACCATGAGAGCAAGAAGAAAGTTGTATACATACCCCCCACCAGGGTCGAGTAGCCGACCGAGTGAACAATGCCCGGCTTCCTCCGCCGCTCGCCTCCAAACGCTTGCATCCGAGGAGCGATGCATGCACGAATGAAGGGAGGGAGGTAACCAACTTACCGTATGAAAAACATTCTGTCGACAGTCCGACAACACAGCCGTCCATCCCGCAAACTTATTAAAGAGCGGGCTTTCACATACTACCGTGAGGTGGAATACCAATGCGTCATTATGAACCGTGATTGTTTGGAGGACGAACAATCCACCAACTTTCAACACTTATTAATTGCTATCGACAGTGTACACCCCGATCGGGGGGTTGGAGATCTTTACTCACAATCGCTTGGAGAGAATGGAATTCCACCTCCCGCATTGCATCCGTGGGGCGAGCATCTATGGAACGCTCAAGCCGTTTACAACCCCAATTAGCCGAAATAATCGCCCGTTGTATTACCTTTCGCCGAATATGGTTTTGGATCAAGTATTGGATCTCGTTTCAAAAAACTGGTCGACTTCTTCAATGAGGGCAGCTTGTTCGCCAACCGTGTGAGATTTTCTCCTAGGGTGTGCCTTGTCGTAACTTGCAGAGAACTCCCTGTGACCATTGCTCGAATCTCCTTCAATTATGATTCTCTCGATAATTTTCTCTCGATTGCAATAAGAATACCTTGTTTGACCGCTATCAATTCAAACTTCATTATTTGTGGCATAGCCCGTGTCCAAGGCATAAAACCGACAGATCGCTCCTTGAGAGTTGTGAAAAATCCCTCCCCGACCCCGCTTGCCCCAAATTACCTTTAGAGGCCCCCGTCAAGAATTAAAAGGAACACATTTCCAATGTAAATTTACAAATTAAGTTTGACATCATTTTGACCATGAGTTGAAAAAACACATTAAATTAGAGCAAAGAATTTAACTTATAGATGAAATGATATTAATTTCAATTTCAAGCAATATTGTGATTGTTTTTAGTTTAAAATATATATTTGAATGTGTAAATGGATTCAATACAATGAAAAACTATGGGGCACTAGAATTTTACATACTAAAAAACTTAAACTCTAAACTTTTAAAAATCTTTGCCCAATTTCAATTAAAATTAAGCATACACAATGGCTGAAAAAAAATCATTTTTATCTATTAAATAAAAAACCCATTAAATTTTTATTAAAAATAAAAAATGGGTAAAATATAACCTCATATTGAAAAAAATTATGATTTTCAATTTAAAAAATAAAATAAAAAGTTAAAGAGTAATTGTCAAACCAAATCAATTATATTGAATGCATTAAGATAGAAATAGAGAAATAGAGAAATATGCATTCCTTCTCTAGTAACCTTGTAATATTAATTGTTCACAGTAGAAAGTAGAGGACCGTAAAAGAATAGCCCGTGCCAAGATTACACAAAGTACTTATTATGGACTATCGAAGATTCCACCTTAAATTCAAGCCCGCACATTCTAAATTTAAAAAAACCCAATGAATTTTCACTGAAGTGGATAGATGACGTGAATGTGAAGAGAATTTCATGAAAAATATCTCAAGGTTTTTTTTTATAGATGTTGTGGTAAATTGTGATCCACTCCTTTAACGGTCAATCAAGTTTTTTCTGAGATACTGAGGCAGGGAATATTTATGTTTATGTTTTTTTTGGTGGTGCTGCGGTGTATATATATGGGTGCCTCTGAATGAATAGGTGTGGTGTATGTTCTGGAGAGAGGCAAAGGAATTTTCTGGAGGCTCGGGCATCCTTCCTTGAATGTATTCTAGTACATCGTTGTTTTTAGCTATGATCTCCAACCTAGCTTTCTATGGAGAAAAGTTTGATGCATCACCCAAATTTTCATGCTCCTTGAAGGTAAAGGAAGACATATTGAATTTGGAAAGTAGATATGATTTCTAATAATGAGGGCTTTAATGCTTGTCTTCTTCTTGGCTTTTTCCTTCACCTTATCTTTGATACCATGTTCAATTTTTTAGATTTCTCTATGTTGTATCAATTACTTTAGCCAAAATTACTTCTTCATTAACAATGCATCAAATTATTAGTAGTGTAATCAATCATAAACAATCACCGATGATAGAAAAACACATACAAGTGAAAAAATAAGATAACATCACAACCATAAGAGACAACAAATTGGCCCAAGACCAAGGAAAAATTCCACAAAGGGGTCCATTTCAAATCTTCTTCTTCAATAGATCGCCATCAAAAAATTTTTAGCAAGAGAGTACAATGAACCCAATACATATGAAATGGAAAATATACGTATTAGATATATAGATCTACAAATCTACAACATTTGAAGAAACATTGATCCAATGGATCACTAAAGAATACCGATATCAACCACCAAATCCTAGATCTAAACCCAAGATGCTATCAAAGACTGAATGCGTGCATTCGTGGATCGATGTCCGGAAGCCTTGCACAAGCAACAGAGGCTGATATAACTCAGATCTACCCATAAAAACCCTTAGCCCCACCCACAAGACGTTGTGCCCATAGTTATAGTTTTCTTGGCCACTACCTAGACACCATGTGCTAGCAACTCGGCCCCGATCAACTCGACCTAGCCCTAGAACCCAAGTCACAACCTTGACACACCGAGCTTTCGGCTCGCACTCGACCGCTACCTTGACACACCGAACTTGCAACTCTAACCCAATTGCGTAGTTATGTGCTCGTGGCTATGGCCTAGAAGCCCTAATTTAGAGTGACCCTATCGCCCGTGATTTTTTACATCTGCGCAAGCTTATTCCCGTCGAATCTATGCGAGCCAAAAACAGAAGAGAAAAATGAAGACAAAGAGTGCAAGAAGAAAATCTCATGAAAGAATGTGTGAGAATGAGCTTGAGGTCGCTTCTATTTATAGATTTTGTGAGGGATCACTCGAGGATTTAACTAAATCCACATGTGCTTAGGGCGACCCATTCCATTTCACTCTAATAAATCAAATCATTCATAATTTAACTTTCTCTTAACCAATTGGGGTGATATATAGGTTGATTTTGGCCGTCTCGAAAAGAGGAATCTAATGCAATTATAATATTGACCATATGAGCTATCCAATTTGGAATTTGACTCTGGTTGTGAAAATTAACAAGTAGAAGAGTTATTGAAAGTAAGGTCATCCATGGAGGGGGTCTATGAAGGAACAAAAAAGGAATTGGAAGAGTTTCTATATGCATACAAGGGTGTGCACTAGAATTCTAAAGCTACCACCCAAGAGGGGGAAGTGGAACATGAGACCCAATTGTTTCCCGACTCTCCATTGTCAAATGTTGGGTTTCATAGGTAATCATTTATAAATAATTATAATATGGTGTTATTCGACCAAGTACCTCACATATGGGTCACCCATTATAATTGTGCTTAAGAAGGATGTGCATTGGTTATAGGTTTTTAAACAAAATTATGCTCAAGAATGGGTACCTCTTGCCTAGAATAGATGACATGTTTTGTAACAAGATAAATACTTCACCAAGCTAGACTTAAATTTAGGTATCACCAGTGTTTGAGTCAAACAAGAGTATACCTAGAAGACCACCTTCAAAACTAGACAAGGTTTGTATGAGTGGTTAGTAATGATATTTGACTCTATGTGATGCACCAACTACATTCATGAAGTTAATGAATGAGATATTGTGCACTTTTATAAGTTTATTTTTTTATTGTTTATTTAGAAGTTCATTTGTGATGCATAAATTGCTACCTAGGAGGATAACATCTCACATTTGATGTAGGTATTAGAGACTTTAAAGAAGCACTAATTGTTGGCACATCTCAGAAGTCCGTTTTCTCACAATAGCCTTTGGTGTATTTGGGATATGTGATAGGTGGAGGAAAGTTGAAGATATATCCTTCCAAGATGGAGATGCAAAATATAGATTTGAGCATTTGTTCTTGTTGTTTAAATAATGTCTACAGATGACTATGGTCATACATGGAAATTATGTTTCCTTAAACCAACTAAATTGCATTGTTGTTTATTTCATTCTATGAAATATGATGAATTAAAAATGAAATTATTTATAGTTGTTATGCCAAAAGTTATAAGGGATACCCTACTTCAAATTCGATAAGTTGTGGTTGTAAATTACATTGAAAGTGTTATGGAGATTCCCTATAGATTAGAGTAGTTGAAAATCATAGCTTTTACATATTTTCCACGGAGGGAGGAATAAAATGTAGAGTGAGGTCATAAAGGAGAGAAAACATGCCCTAAATGGGTGCATTTTCAATCCTTTTTTTTATTAAAAAGAGTTTGGTAAAATGGTAAAAGTTTTTATGACAGGGTGTGTAGTCTTGTTGAGATATTTCTTGTTATATGGAAGTGATGTGAAATACATCAAACTATGGGTAGAGACAATGTAACCATTTAGAGGCTTAGTTGACCCTTATTATTCTCAAAATAATGATGAATGTATTACATAGTGGACATGGTTAGCATGTGAATATATTTGTGTTTGTATGTGTCAAGGACATGATCTGTGGTACAAGTGAAAATGAATCATATTGTAAATGGCATAATGCTTTAGAAAGAAATATAGTAGTTTTGAAATTACACAAAGGCAAGTTTGAAGATTAGTTTCCTCTAAGAAATCCATTCATTTAACTATGAATTTTCTCTATCAACTTCTTGGATAATTTTTTTAATAAAATTTTAGTCAAATTAGATATTGTATCAAAACACCAAAAATGTATTTAAAATTAAAAGAAGAAAAAAAAGTAGAAAAATATTTAAAACCACACAAACTATTTTAACAAAAAAATACTTTATACTAATATTTTTAAACAAATAAATCAAACAACAAAATAACATACACTATCTAGCTCACTCCTTATATGATTAAAGAAACAAAGTGATAATTTTCCATAAAAATTGTTTTCAATCTTTAAAACCTTATACTTTTATATATATATATATATATATATATATATATATATATATAATTTAAAATAAAATATAACATAAATAGAAAGAAAATTAAATAAATTAAAATGCACATATATAATAAATATATATATGCAATGAATTTATTATCTTTTAAATGTTATAAATGCATAAGTTAGCAATACAAGAATTAAAAGAAACACGTTTACAATGTAAATTTAGAAATTAAGTTTGACGACATCTTGATCTTGAGTAACATATCACATTAAATTAGGACAGAGTTTAACTTATAAATGAAATGACATTAATATGGGGATTCAATTTCAAGTAGTGTTGTGATTTTTTTTAGTTTAAAATATATTTTTGAATGTATAAGTGAATTCAAAACAGTGATAAATTATGGGGCACTCGAATATTACATATTAAGCAACTTAAACTCTAAGATTTTAAAAATCTTTGTCCAATTTCAATTAAAATTAAGTAGAAACCATAACTAAAAAAAATCATTTTTATCTATTAATTAAACTACACATTAAATTATAATTGAAAATAAAAATGAATAAAATATAATTCATATTGAAAAACTTGTGATTTTCAATTTAAAATAATAATAAAAAAACAAAAATTAAAAGGTAAATGTCGAGACGGTCAATTATATTGAATGGGTTAAGATAGAAATAGAAAATTATTCACTCCTCCTCTGGTAACCTTGTAATATTAATTGTTGACAATGGAAGTAGAGGACCAGAAAAGTACAGCCATTGCCAAGATTAACTTTCCAAATTAAAGAAAATCCAAAGACTTTGCACCGACCTGGATAGATGAAGATGACGTGGATGTCCGGAGAATTTCAGGAGAAACATATGAAGATTTTGTGTTTGTGTTATCTGTCATACA
>CM076580.1:479196437-479198937 GCA_034641835.2 Pinus albicaulis
AGCAGGGGAAAGATATAGATGGAGATAGAGAGGGGGAGAGGGAGAGGGAGAGGGAGAGGGTGAGGGTGAGAGAGATGAGGGGGAAGGATAGAGAGAGAGAGTGGGTGAGAGAGAGAGGGGAGGATAGAGAGAGAGGGAGGGGGAGGAAGAGGGTGAGAGAGAGAGAGGTGGGGGGGGCAGGGAGAGAGAGAGAGACGGATATATTGGGAGAGATATTGGGAGAGAGAGTGAGATAAATCGAGACGAGAGAAGGGGAGAGAGACATATGAGATATATAGAGAGTATGAGAGAGATAGAGAGAGAGAGAGAGAGAGAGAGAGAGGGGGGTGAGAGAGAGAGAGAAAGGGTGAGAGAGACAAGGGGAGGATATAGAGAGAGGGTGGGGGGAGGGAGAGGGTGAGAGAGAGAGAGGGTGGGGGGGAGCGAGAGGGTGAGAGAGAGAGAGATGGGATTGATTGAGAGAGATATTGGGAGAGAGAGCGAGATAAATCAAGACAGAAAGGGGAGAGAGACATAGAGAGAGAGAGAGAGAGAGGGTTGGGAAAGAGATAGAGAGGGGGAGAGAGAGACATAGGGGGCGAGAGAGATAAAGTGGAGAGGAGAGAGAGAGGGGGGGAGGAGGGAGAGGGAGGGAGAGGGAGGTGGGGGAGAGAGAGAGAGAGAGAGAGAGAGAGAGAGAGGGGGGCGATTAAGAGACAGAGAAGGAGAGGGAGAGAGAGAGAAGGGGGCGATTAAGAGACAGAGAAGGAGAGGGAGAGAGATAAAGTGAGCGGGAGAGGGAGGGGGGAATAGAGAGAGAAATGGGAGAGAGAGAGAGAGAGAGGGAGGGAGAGAGGGAGGGGGGAATAGAGAGAGAAATGGGAGAGAGAGAGAGAGAGAGGGATGGAGAGAGGGAGAGAGAGAGAGAGAGAGTCGAGGAGAGAGGGAGGGAGAGAGAGAGAGAGAGATAGAGAGAGATAGAGAGAGAGATGGGGAGGGAGATGGAGAGGGAGAGAGAAAGACAGAGGGATAGAGAGAAAGGGAGAGTGATAGCAAGGGGAAGAGATAGAGGGATAGAGAGAGGGGGAGAGGGAGAGGGAGTGGGATGTGGGGGGGTGGCGGAGAGGGAGAGGGAGTGGGAGAGGGAGGGGGATGACGAGAGGGTGAGAGAGAGAGAGAGTGGGTGAGAGAGGGAGAGAGAGGGGAGAGTCTGAGAGAGAGATGGGCAAAGAGAGCCAGATATATTGAGAGAGAAAGGCGGGGAGATACAGAGGGGGGGATAGAGCAAGGGGAAGAGAGAGAGAGAGGAGGAGGAGGAGAGAGAGAGAGAGAGCGGGGTGAGAGAGAGAGAGAGAGATCAGGGGGGAGGGGAGAGAGAGATAGAGAGAGAGAGGGGGAAGACAGAGAGAGAGGGGAGAGGGAGAGATAGAGATAGAGAGAGAGAGAGGAGGGGAGGGATGTAGAGGGAGAGAGAGATTGAGTGAGAGAGAAAGAGAGAGGGTTGGGAGAGAGATAGATGGGGGAGAGAGAGAAAGAGGGGGAGATGGAGAGAGACAGAGAAAGATAGGTGGGGAGAGAGAGGGAGATAGAGAGGGAGGGAGAGAGAGAGAGAGAGAGAGAGAGAGAGAGAGAGAGAGAGAGAGAGGGATGAGAAGAGATAGATGGAGAGAGAGACAGAGATAGAGAGTGAGATAGAGAGAGCAGGGGAGAGAGAGAGAGAGAGAGGGTGGGGGGGGAGAGGGTGAGAGAGACAAGGGGAGGATAGAGAGAGAGGGCAGGGGGAGGGAGAGGGTGAGAGAGAGAGAGAGATAGGATAGACTGAGAGAGATTAGGAGAGAGAAAGGTGGAGAGATGAGATAGATCGAGAGAGAAATGGGGAGAGAGACATAGAGAGGGGGGAGAGAGCAAGGGGAAGGGAGAGAGAGAGAGAGAGGGTTGGGAAAGAGATAGAGAGGGGGAGAGAGTGACAGAGGGGGTGAGAGAGATAGAGAAGAGAGGAGAGAGAGAGGGGGGGAGGAGGAGGAGGGAAGGAGAGGCAGGTGGGGGGAGAGAGAGAGAGAGAGGGAGGGCGACAGAGAGACATAAAAGGAGAGGGGGAGGGAGAAAGCGAGAGGAGATGGAGAGAGAAAGAGAGAGGGTGGGGAAGAGAGAGAGGTATGGAGGGAGAGAGGGAGGGGGGAATAGAGAGAGGGAGAGGGAGAGGGTAGAGAGAGAGAGAGGGATAGAGAAAGAGGGAGGGGAAGAGAGAGAGAGAGAGGGGGGAGAGAGAGAGAGAGAGAGAGAGAGAGGGAGAGAGAGAGAGAGGGGGCGGGGAGAGGGAGAGGGAGAGGGGGGCGAGAGCGTGAGAGAGATGAGGGGAGGATAGAGAGAGGGGGGGGGAGAGGGTGAGAGAGACGAGGGGAGGATAGAGAGAGGGGGGGGAGTGGGTGAGAGAGAGAGAGAGAGTCGGTGAGAGAGAGAGAGAGGGTGAGGGAGAGAGAGGATAGAGACAGGGCGGGGGGCGGAGAGGCTTAGAGAGAGA
>CM076580.1:479203937-479254121 GCA_034641835.2 Pinus albicaulis
TCCCCTGTCTCTCTCACTCTCTCTCTCCCGCTCTCTACCCCCTCCCCCTCCCTTTCTCTCGTTTCACTCCCCCTCACTCTCTATCCCTATCTCTCTCACTCTCTCCCTCCCCCTTCCGCTCTCTCCGTTCTCTCTCTCTCTCCCTCCCACCCCCTAGTCTCTCTCTCTCTCTCTCTCTCTCTCTCTCCCTCTCTGCACACGTGCTATATCTCCCCTCCCCTCTCTCTCTCCCACTGTCTCTCTCCCCCCACTCTCTCTCTCTCTCTTTCTCTCTCCCCCCCTTCTCACTTTCTCTCTCTCTCTCTCTCTCCCCCCACCTCTCTCTCTCTCTCTCTCTCTCTCTCTCCACTTTTTTCTCTCTCTCCCTCCCACCTCTCTCTCTCTCTCTCTCTCACTCTCTCTCTCTCTCTCTCTCTCCCGTCGCACCCCCTCCCTCTCTCTCTCTCCCCCCCTCCCCCCCCACTTTTTCTCTCTCTCTCTCCCTCTCCCCCCTCCGCCCTCTCTCTCACTCTCTCTCTCTCTCTTTTCTCTCTCCCTCCTACCCCTCTCTCTCTCTCTCTCCCTCCCCCTTCTCTCTCCCTCTCTCTCTCCCCCCACCTCTCTCTCCCTCTCTCTCTCACTCCCTCCCTCTCTCTCTCTCCCTCTATCTCTCTCTCACTCTCTCTCTCTCTCTCTCTCTCTCTCTCCATGTCCCCCCTCTCTGTCCCCCTCTCTCCCTCTCTCTCTCTCTCTCTCTCTCTCTCTCTTCCCTTCTCCCCCCAACCTCTCTATGTATTTCTCCCCCCTTACTCTCTATCCCTCTCTCTCTCTCACCCTCTCTCTCACTATTTCTCTCCCCCCCCACTCTCTCTCTCTCTCTCTCTCTCTCTCTCTCTCTCTCTCTCTCTCTCTCTCTCTCTCTCCCTCTCTCCCCTCTCTCTCTCTCTCTCTCTCCCTCTCCCCCAACTCTCTCTCTCTCTCTCTCCCTCTCTCTCGCTCCCTCTTTATCTCCCTCTCTCTTGCCTCCCTCTCTCGCTCTCTCTCCCCGCCCTCTTTCTCTCTCTCCCTCTCTCCCCCTCACTCTCTCTTTCTCCCTCTTACCTCTCTCCCGCTCGCACTCTCTCTCTCTCTCTCTCTCTCTCTCTCATATCTTTCCCCATCTCTCTCTCTACCCCCACATCCACTGCATCTATCCATATCATACCACCCCCTATCTTGTGATCTTAGTGTCACTTTCTCCTTCACTATCAACCCCTCTCTCTCTGCCCCACCTTTCACCATTTCTCTCTCCATCTCCCTTGGTCACCTATTCTTTTTATTTTACAATTGGATTTCTAAAATTATTAATAAAATAAATAATTCATTAATAAACATTATTAGATAAAATAATATAAATACAAATATTTGTCCTTAACATATATTCACCCTAAATGAAAAAAGAAAACACACCTTAAAAAATATATATAATTTATAATATTTATAGTCACTTGAAAACAAAATTATATATATATATATATATAATTAATTAATTAATTTTGATTTAGCTTAACCTCACTATAATGAATTGAGATTTTTATATCATAAACTAAATTTAACTTTAATGAAAGTGATGGTAAGAGATTAAGATTGTCAATTAAAGGAGGTTGTTCACATTTTTATCATCTTTTTATCAAATTTTTAAGTAAATTAATTAATATTAATTTAAGAAATACTCTAATTTAATACAAAAGTGATAAATTATTCTCTTTCTACAGCATTTAAACATAAAATGTATTCAAACAAACTATCATTTGGTAAAATATAGTGTACATTTTAACCCAAATATATACCTTATAAAATGAGTGGATAGAAATCACAGTAAATTGACATTAAACTACAACAATATATATATATTTTTTCTTAGAATTAAATTATAGGGTTATATTATATATTTATATTTATTGTTTCAACACTTGAGTGCTGAAGAGCTTTTCCATGGTATTGGCACATACGTCTCACCAATCCATAGCTCCACCCTTGTAAATACAAATAAATGCAAGCATGAAAGAAGACATGTACAGAAAGAAGGAAGTTTATATCCTTCAAAGATGAGATGAGATTCCAACATTGCCTAAGTTTTACACGTTGGACCATTATACCATCCAAAGTATCTGTAATACCATGGCGATGAAGGTTAGTATGGACAACCTCTCAAGAAATCAAGAAGAGGTCAGTTGAAATTGTTTTCAAGAACTTTATTGGATTTGATACTAAATTGCTTCTTGTCAAATTAAGAAACGTGATATCTAACGGAGAAACTAAATTTAATGCGGCGATAGTAAGAAAAGTGATATCTGACGGTGACACTAAATTTAAGGCCAACGCAGAAAATGAAACCTAAATCGAACATGATAAACCGATTATTAAAATCAACAAGGAGGGAAGGCCGGTTCGGTTTAAAGAGACTAAATTAACAATGAGGAAGTTTAAACTAATTAAACCAATAAGGAGGAAGATAAACTAATTAAACTAAATGAAATAGATACTAAATGAAAAGAAAAAGTTTAAACTAAAAAACAAAATACATTATATATTAAATTTCAACAAACAAACATAAAAAAAATAAATAAAGTACCTCGGGAACAATTTCGACTACTCAAATGTAAAAAGCCTAACAAGGTTTTGGGTAGCAAAACAACTCCCCATCGGCGCTGGGCCTTGCATCAAATCATAACGAAAGACAAACACAAGGCTGAAATGAATTTACTCAATGTCCGTAAATGGATTTACTCGAAAAATAGATAAAGAACAAGATCTAAATTAATAACGCACTGTATACCTCATTCATAGAAAGAACATTGATCTCACCTTTTGCATGGAGCAGGAGGATAACATCCTCATTGTCACCGAAGACCACAAAGACAAAAAAACCGGACACCTAGATGAAATTACTGTTAATAAAGGAGGATAAATTGTCAATAAGGAGGGTGAAGATTTGAAATTTATAGGTGCTCCTACTTTCCTTTTTTTTCCTTCAGTACAAAGATTCTCGCTCCCATTTTCTTTTTGCTTTTTCAAAGATCAACGGATATATTTAAACGGATATCTTTAGCCGTTCTCCAGCTCGTAGAAGGAATCCGCCACGTATTTTCCCACTCCCACGATTACGAATTCGACCAACTCATCCTTCTTGTTAACTACTTCGAGAAAGTTTACTTCTTTGACTTCCCGTCATTTTTTTAAGTGAAAAAGACCGTGTAATAATTAAATTTTTCTACATTTGAATTTGTGTTATTTTGGAATTAATTTCTTTGATGAATTTAGTTTAAATGCAAGGTATGATTTTTAAAATACTATATCTAATCGTAAGAATATAAGAAAGGGAATACATAAAATTTGTTAAAAAATTTAATACGGTATTTTTTACATATTAAAAAATACCTTTTTAATTTAAGACGAGTAGAAAAATTGTATCATAATTCTATAGCATTTCATGTACAATTGCCAAAAAGTTATACCATAAAGTTCATATAATTTTATGATAACATTTTATCTTTGACATACACTATTGTGTATATTCACAAAAACAAGTGGAGGTTAGAATTTTTTAATTTCAATATCGCATGGTGGCTAGAATTTAGAAACGTCTATAAATATTATATTAATAATATGGATTTTTTTAATATTCAAATTAAATATTATTTTGGTTTTTAATATATATATATTTTTTAAATTGAAATTTTGGTCTGATTATTTAATTTAAAAATCTTAAATGATAATTTTGAAATTCTAAAAAGTTTATTTAAAGTTAGCTACTAAAATATTATTTTCTTTTCAAAATCAACAACACTCTAAAAATAAATGAATGCATGAATTTAAATTTATTTATAATAATATAAAATAGTTTTCTCTATACACAAAAATTATAATTAAAAAAAACAATAATGATATAAAATAAACTTAGTGTGTAAAAATCATAATTAAAAGGAAGCATTTTTAATGATATAAAATTAACTTTAGTTTTATTTTTTTATGGTATATAAAAGACTTTCTAAAACCTAAACATATAGAATCAAAGTTAATACGAAATTTAAATTGAAGTATTCAAAAATTTAAATTATAGTATTAAAAAAGATATTAACAATAAAAAATATTTTAATGATAATTATAAGAAAAAACTTTTTTTCTTAGTGATTACTAGTTGGTGATTATAAGAGGTGTGGTTTTTCTTGAATCACAATGATGATGAGTCAACTAAGAGTTAATGATCGTTATTCCCTCTACTAGTTTAAAAACTTATTATTCATTTTCCCACTAATTAAAAAAATTATAAAAAATTGCTTTGATATTTATTTTTAATAATATGATTTGATATAAAAGAATATGATATCATTGAAAAAATATATGTATATATATATATATATATATATATATATATATATATATATATATATATATATATATATATATATATATATATAAATAATAAATTCATAATTGTTTTTTACCTTTATGTGTAGTAATTGGCTTAAGTGCCAACTAATGGTTATATTATTTTTATGTTAAGAAACTAAGACATTTATTCTTTCTTGAGAAATATTATTGTATAAACAGAAATTAATTTTTTTTGATTAAGTAAAATTTAGTATTGGAAAGTGGTTCCATAAAAAGTAAAAGACTCATGGTAAAAGTGTTCCAAGAACTGACAAGTAGTTGAAGAGAAATAGAGTTCAGACAGTTACCCTACCCTCTAAGGATAAAGGTACATCCCATTGAAGAAGAAAGGTTCTATTCGGTAGCTAAGGAGAGGAATTAGAGTGAAGAATTCCTAAGCTTGTGGTGACTAGTGGAATTACTCAGATTCCTAAAATTCCTGGAATAGAAGACTGGACTGGAAGTCCCGAGGTCTCTTCCGAAACTCCTGTCAACTCACTTAACTTAGGTGTGGAGCAGGGGGGAGAGACGAGGACGTAATTGCCTCTCTCGAGGACATCAGCTGTATCTGGAAGATAGATAAGTATATCAGACATTGGGGGATTTATTTTTTGATTGTAAAGGAGTAATTAGTTATATTTTAATGGTTTGTAGCTATTATTGTATTTTTTTTTTTATGAAATAAGAAAATATCTGAGTATTCTCTTTAAATAAATAGGACTGCCAGAAAATATTTCTTAAAGTATTTAGAGCATGTGGTAAACAAAGGCATAACTAGAGTTAAGAAAAACCAAATATCGAATGAAGTTATAAACTAACTCTTTTAGCATCTATAAATAGAGAACTGTTAACGTAGAGCATTTGAGAAGAAGGCTCCAAGTAGGTTGTCCTCTGCAACTATGATAAACACAGACATAATGGTTTGGACATTAATCTAAAAACTGAACGAAAAGTAAATTCAGAACCTTAAAATCACAGGAAAGAAGAATTTGTAGACAACGGTTGAACAAGCTAAGACATGCATAACAGATTTCTAGACAAATAGGATGCCTGAGAGAGAGGGCATCATATAGAGAATGTTATCAGAGAAATAGAGATATGAAAAAGACACATGCAGAATCAAGAACTAAAACTGTTGTTAAACCATTCTTGAATTGTTATATATATATATATGTAAACATATTTATTGCAACATAAGACAGTAAATAGAATATGGAAAATAGACAGTTGTACTAATCCTAAAGACTGCTTAATACTACATCTCTATCTCTATTCTTGAAACAACAAAATTGAATGAGTAATAGAACATTGGCAAAGCAAAACCATGACCTTATTCTAGTAATAGCATGAACGTAATTGCAAACCAAATACCGGAAAGATTGTGTACCTATTTCCGAATTGTATAACTCAAGAATGAAAAGAGATTCACTCAGATATGCAGGAATATATATATATATATATATACCTATGCACATAATTACAAAATATTACTATAAAGAAATTATACACGAAAGGTTTTCTTCTCTCATATAGTGATAGCGCTGAAGGTTAATTAAAGAAGTTAGAAATCAAACACTGTAAATTGGAAGTAAGTGCCCTGGTGGCCAAATACCAAGTACTTAAGAATGAATAGTACAAAAAATCATAATTGTTATTCTTGTCAACTGTATCCCTGAACTGGTAAAGCCCGTGAAAACTCAAAGAAGAGTAGAAATGAAATTAGAATGGAGGTGTGAAGGCTCATTGAAAAACCAGGGCTTCAAGTTTGAAGCAGGGCTTGTTGCAACTGGAATCCTGTAACACAACCTTTCATCGGAGGAGAATACCTGGTGGGCATGAAAGTCGAATCAGCCGAGGACCGGTATCAAGCATACCAAAGGAATTCAACTACAGTGTCAGGCTGACAAGATTACCTGTGCATGAAAACAAAATGAGAAAACCGTAAGAAAACTGAGAATGAGACTTTGTTAACCAATATTTATGTTAGGTACAGGAAATACAGGAATATGTGTAGCTTTACCTATGGAAGCTACTCCATGTAGGTTTGAAAATATAACCTGAAAATTAACCAAGAATATGGGTCATTAGATTGTGTTCAAATGGGAATAGAGAAACGCAAGCTAGTAAAGATTTTTGCTCTCATAAAAAAATAACCCCAACCTACCTGTGAGATTCACCGAGGGTATAATAGGGAAACCATGGTGCTTCAGTCGGATGTATGAGCTCGAACCTCCTCTACGAACAAAGAAAAAAAAAATACAAACTTAGAGAAGCACAGGGAACTAAGAAGTGGAGAAAACTAGAGATTGATGCTAATAAGAAAATGATAAAAGAAGCAAAAGAGGTACTCCAGTTGAATTCTCAGAGATAAAAACCACCCAAAAACAAATACGCTAAGGGTTCATGGAAATGGGACAAACCGGAATGAGATACCCACCGTCGGTGAAGAAACTTGAAACGAAGCCGAGTGAACCATGTGAGAGGCATAATGTTGCAGTAACGAGATAGACTTGGAGAGCTCTGTGATGGAGTCTCATGAATGAATGGGAAACGATTAGGGTTAGGGTATTCAACACCCTAACGAATCAAACCCTAAAACAATTACGATCGTGGATTCCAGCCTACGCAAATCGATGGCAAAAGGGACTCACAACTTTCCGCTTGTGGAGTGCTTGCCAGGCTGTGCAGGTTAAATTAAAACAATGCAATCATTGCAAAGGTTTTCATAGTAACCATTAAAACAACAACATGACGTTCAAAAATCAAAACTCATAATGTGTGCTATGAATGTAAAGTGATTGTCAATTAAATTCAGATCTTGTCGTAATAAAGAAATAGGACAATCAATCACAAGTAAACCAAGGCCAGATACGATGACAGGTGCATGCCTCGAAACATGCGAAGAGTACCTAATCCTTTATGAGGTAGCAATAAACAAATTTGTTTTATCCGAAATACAGTACTGCTAATATATGAAATTGGTATGTCTATTTCATAGGAAATAATCGGGTTTGGTTATAGTTAGGTGATAAAATTAATTATGGTGAATGTAAAAGTGTAAAGTCAATTTTTTTTATGAGTATGGTAGTATGTTACAAGAGGTATCAGGTCAGCGTTCACATGTTGAGACCCTAGGGGTCACCTAATAAGACAAACTGTGTGTAAATGATGCACAACTAAGAAAAAAAAAGCATAGCAGGAGACGATATGAGGAGGGGGTCAACACAGCAAACACCCCAGCACACAGGGGAACTTGTACCCCAACCACGATTAGAAATGAATCCTGAGATGTGGATTTAGCTGAGTGTATATCAGCACCAACAAACTAGTAGACTGCTGGAAGAAAATCAGCACCAGACTAATATTCTGCTAAACACATTGCAGAAGCTACAGGAATAAATGGTCCGGTCAGGAGTGATAATGAGTGCTTAATGCAAGAGCAAGAAAGGATTCTCAAGAGTCTTTCTGACAAGTAGAATTGGGGAGTGATACAACCCAACCCTGATAGAGACATGCAAGAAGGAAACAAATGACAAGAAAGGGACCAAACTACTAACAAAATTAAAAAGAAGTCATTCACAATGAAGTAATAAAAATAGAAATTACAATGAGGTTGAATCAGGTAATGTGTTAGAACAACAAGAAGTTAAGAAATATAAAGTAAAATTACAAGGTGAGTTTCGAAAGATAAAATCACCTACATTTGATCGAGAAGCGGAGGAGGTGGCTGAAGCATGGTTGATAAATATGAACAAGTAATTTCAAGTCTATGAGTATAGCAGCAATATTAAAGCCAGATTGGCCATTTATCCGCTGAGGGAGAAGGCCACACTATGGTGGGAGGAGGTTAAGAATTTTTGAAGCATAGAATATCAGGACGTGACTTGGGATACATTCTACCAATATTTTAAATATAAGTACCTAACTGAGAGCTTCTATGATGAAAAGTACAGAGATTTTCACGGTTTAAAATTGGGTCAATTGACGATGGATGAATACATAACCAAGTTCACTTCTTTACTTCGCTACGTTCCTTATCTAAGGGACAAAAAATCTAAAGTTCAACGGTTCCTGAGTAGTTTGCCGACTCACATGAATAAATGAATTGAGTTCATGAATCCAAGAACCATGGACGAGGAAATTCGGAAGGAAAGAATGTGTTATTAGCAATCTAAGGCAAAAGGAGAGCTAGGTAAAAACTGGAAATAAAAGAAAGAGTATAAATGTAACTCAAATTTAGGGAAAAGTAGAACCAATAATTTTAAGAATGTTGCACGAAGTTCAATGAGTAAACAATTTGGCATAAACCATCAAAGAATCGGGTGGCCTGTAGAAGATAAACCCACAGAGGCTTCTAGCAAGCCGGACCAAGGAAAAAATCAAAAACCACCCCTATAGTGTTGGGGGTGTGGTGAGGCTCACTACTATAGGAACTGTCCGCAACGGGGGAGGGGCGAAGCGGTTGCTAATCTACAAGAAGCTTCTACAGTGGTAGATGTAGCCAGAAATGTACCTAGAATTAACACAACATTGGAAGACGGTCAGGCGAATTACCAACCAATGATGATAGAGTTGGAAGGTAAGCCACTCCCACAACCTATTTCTATTTTGGTTGACCCAGGTGCAAGTTTAAGCTATGTAAATCTCAAATTAGTACAAATATGTAAATTGCAAAGTCAGAAATTCAAGAATCCATGGCTGGTAAAGTTAACCACTATAGCAAAGAGAAACATTTGTGCCAAAATTCCGAACTGTGCACTAGAAATTAGTGAACAACAACTAACTGTGGATTTGAATAAATTACTGTTGGGATCCTATGATGTGCTACTAGGCATGGATTGGTTGGAGAAGCACTCAACATTGTTGGATTGTAAGGAAAATATTATATATTATAGAATGCAATATGGAACTCCTAAGGAGATTCAAGGAATAAAGAAACCCCTATAGCTATGTCCTATTACAACGTCTCAAATGAGTAAGTGCATGAGGAAGGGATGTCAGATATATGTTATTAAAGTGGGTTTTACTAATTCCAAAGAAAAGACTCCAATGATGGAAAACATTTCGGTAGTGAAAGATTTTATGGATGTGTTTCCAGAGGATGTACCAACTTTTCCACCCAGAAGGGACATTGATTTTACTATTGAGTTGATGCCTGAAGCATCACCGATTTCAGGAGCACCTTACCAAATGAGTGTACCATAATTAACCAAACTGAAGATGTAGTTACAATAATTGTTGGATAAAGGGTATATTTGACCAAGTGTGTCCCCTTGGGGAGTGCCAGTGCTATTTTTGAAGAAGAAGGATGGAACTCTCTCTCTCTCTCTCTCTCTTCCACTCTCTCTCTCTCTCTCTCTCTCTCTCTCTCTCTCTCTCTCTCTTCCCCTCTCTCCCCCAACCTCTCTTTCTCTCTCTCCACCCACTGCCCCCGTCTCTCTCTGCCCCCCACTCTCTATTTGTCTCTTTCCCTCTCTCTCCCCCCCTCTCTCTCTCCCACCCTCTATCTCCATCCATCCCTCACTCTTTCTCTCGCCCCAATATCTATCTCTCCTCCCCTTGCTCTCTCTCTCTCTCTCTCTCTCTCTCTCTGCTTGTAATATTCCCATTTTAGCTCATATCTAAATGGAATATTAAAATTTTTCTTTTATCACCTAGAGGCTAACTAAATGGGTAAGAAGGCCCATGCTTATGGAAAACATGAATAAATTCCCTCATAATGTGGAAGGGATCATCAGAGTAGCTTAATTTTTCACCCTCGAGTGTGAAAAGGGGCAAATGCATGAAGACAAGGTCATGTTTGACCAAGTCAACAGCGTTGCCATAGGAGGAATGGATCACTTTATGAGACAGCGCAGTGTGAATGAGGAAGAGGATATTTGGTGGAGGATACCATAATGGATGGGGGCCCATGGAGAGAGAGCTCTAACTTGTTTAAAAGGAGGGCAAGGCAACCATTGTTACTCATGCTTTGTATTATTCATCTTATTGTCTATTCAGACATTGTGCATTCTTTGCTATTTAGCAAGAGTTGCCGGGAAAATTCCTGTTTAGGATTCCTTCTCCTTCTTGAGAGGCCTCTTGAGGGATCGTTCTTCATTCTCCACATTTCTTGGCTCAAGGCAAAAGAATCCTCCTCTAGGACAACGTTATTGCTACAGCAGCATAATTTTGTGTTGCAGGGTGTTTCAGTGGGGACTCCACAACACCATTTCCTTGGCTCATCTGTCAGAGGAGGGAGCTTTTATTCCTCTGAGAGGTTATTGAGGGATATTCCTGAGCATATTGCAGATCATTGGCATTAGGCCAAGCATTCCTCTTCACCAACAGTGCAGTCCCTTCTCTAGACTGCATTATTTCTAAGTGCCAGTGTAGTGGGGACTTGTTCCACTATTTTGGAGGGTGAGATCTTCAGGGATTGGATAAACCTTTCACCTGAGAGATCCTTTGGATGAGATTCAGCCATAATTTGTAGCATCATCATATATCTACATCCATTTCTGTTTTCTGAGTTGTAGCTGCTACCCAACAACTCCGACATTTCTGCAGAATTGCCATTTTGTGTATATTTCATCCAATCCTTTTAAGGATTGTGTATTGTAGTTTCCAGGGGTTTAGATCTTACTCCCCCTTCTTTATTTGAGCTCCACATTTCTGTATCTATGTATTGACATTATTTTGCAGAAATTCCTCTTCATGGATTGCGTAGTCATAGCCAAGGCTTCTCTTGTATAGCAGTATTTCTTCATGTGCCATGTATATGTTTCATTGGGGCTACATTGCCTAGCTTGAGAGATAATTTTCCTCAATATATTTTATACATTATTGCTGCTATAATCTAATGTAATGGTTATGTGGATCTTGTGGCATTCTTGTATTAATGCATTCACTACCATTTTCTAGCTCATGTTTATATATTGTTGATCTCCACATTGGTAATATCTTGAGATATTCCCAATAGTGTAGTTGTTCCTAATTTGGAATATTACAATGGTATCAAAGCATGATCTTTGGCTTAGCCTGTGAGTCTCAGCCAAAGAAGATCAATATGATGAAAAAAAATAGTTTACTCTCATCTATTTTCAGATCCAGAGGAGACCTCTCCAAGGAGGTCAAGAAGATTGAATAAGGAGAAGAGGAAGGACCATGCACTTCCTACTCTCACAAAGAAGAAGCCCAGAAGCATGAAGAACACTTGGAATTCGAAATTCTAAGTGAGTACCTGGCTGAATACCGAGCTAAACCTAGAGGCTTCCAAGAGACTCTAGCTTTTCCATAATTTATTCAGCAGAAAGAAGAAAGAAGACCCCACAGCTATGGGATGATGAGAGGCAATAGATTTCTATTGTCCACATTTGATGGATCACTCATATGTGCAGCAGAGGTTTGGGTAAAAAAGCTGGAGGCTTTCTTCTTGCTACATCCTGTAGTAGACAGAGAGGCTTTAGAAGTTACGGTGCTACACCTTGAAGGTGAAGCAAAGAATTGGTAGATCAGCCATTTATCCATACAAGGGTTTCTACTCTTGTTGAGTTTTCTCAAAGATTGATCGAGAGGTTTGTCAAAAGGAGGGAGGAGCCCTCACCACCAGTTATTGAGGCATGTACCATCGCTGTTGAGACCATGGAGGAGCAAACTTCATATTCAACAGTTTGGGAGGCAAGCACTTATGAGGAGGAAACTCTTGCAGCCTTGCAAGGAGCTTCCAAATTTCACCAAGGTATGACTAAAAATCCATCTCTTGTCATTTCAACAAACACTTTGGATGGGTCTACATCATTGCATGCAGTTGACCTAGAGCAACAGAACAACACTACATTGTACAAAAGCAGTGATGGAGGAAAGAGGAACCATTCCTCATGTGAGCACTCAAAGAGCAGCTTCATTCAGGAAGCCATGGAGGAAGCAGTGAGAAGGGGTAGACATCTGGAGATAAGAAACTCTTTCTCCTCTCTAGATGACACTCTCTCAATGAGCATGCCAAAGCTCAAAGAGAGACTTCTACTGGCACCAGATCCAAAGCCTTTTTGGTTTTCGAAGGACATGCGTGAGGAGGAGATCTCACAGAGAGATTTCAGTAGAAGTGCACTCCCACACATCATGGAGTGCAAGATTCTTCATTAGTTTGAGGAGGTTCTTCCCTTCTCTCAGGAGCAGATAGTAGATGGAGGACATCTTCAGATGGATAACATCTCTTATGACTATGTTGGACATTCTTTGAGCCATGCACATCATGATGGGAGGTTTTTTCCTACCACCTATTTGGATCCTCATAGGGTCAAATTGATCCTCGGGAAGATTTCATTTCAAGATCCCATGAAGTGCAACAATCTGATTTGGGATGATGGTATCCCTCATGGGAGGAGTACCAATATGAAGGGTGGAAAGAGACATCCACAATTGATTGAGTGGATGATGAGCAAGGAGCTGGTGAGCTACTTGTAGATTTATGATACCGGGCAGCAGGAGGCTTGGCTGCGCTAGTTACTCTTGAAGGAGTTTGGCCATCACTTGGCATACACTCTATCCAAGGGTATGATGATGGAGAGGATGTGGTAGGATGCTGGCATCATGGAGCAACAAAGAGAATGGGTGCATAGTGATGATGCAACACTCATGTCATTCACTATATCTTCATCACATATCTTGTATGATGAAAGCATGAGGAAGTAGCAAAAACATTTGTTGTTGGGGTTATTCATTGGAGAGCATGAGCAGATTTTCTCTCATTTCTTGTATGATGTTGCAGGAATAGGAGATGGCACAATCATGGTACAAAGGGGATACTCCTTGACCTTTGATGATCAGGAATTACTTCCACCTTAGGAGAGATTCCATATTTGCAGCAACATTATTGGAGGGTTGGCCATCTATGTTGGAGAAGTTGAGGGCAACAACGCTGTGCCACCTAGAGATTATCTAGTGCCTCATGCAGAGGAAGGAGAATATTTTTCTCCAGGTAGAGGGATTCTTGCATCTTTGCAAGAAAGTCCCCAAGATATCATGTGTGGAGAACAAGGCACAACCCATGTTCTACATGTGCCATTGTTGAGGAGGTGATGAACCATGGAGACACAAGGAGGAGATAGGGAGGATGACCATCATGATGTGATGAGGAGCACACATACTTGTCTATTTTATGAGGTTTATGCACCTAAGAAGGTGATTGGATTGCGCAGTGGAATCATGGACAGACTTGTTCACTCATATATTCAATCATCTCTTGTTGAGGATGTCTCATTGCATGGATAAATTTTGTCAGGGAGACCACTGGACCAATAGAGGAGAAGGGATGCTTCACATGTTGAGGCACCATTCATTGATTTCAGAGGATTGGAGTGCTCCCAGGATCATTTTTCTTGCATGATATTGACAGATCAGCGTATGAGGAGATGCATAGATCACGTGCAGATGGAGGAGATACATAACTCTTTGGAGGAGTTAGCACAACCACTTATTTTCTCTTTGAGGATGAGAGGAGACTTATTTTTGAGCCACTCCATTTGCATACACAAAACGTATGGTAAGGGTATTGTTTATTTTCATGATGATTTGTATATTCATTGCTTAACCATATATGTACAGGATGTTGCTCCAAGGAGGAGCATTCTTCTTTCTAGACCCCATGGTCTACTTGAGGCCATGAGCACTATTGGTGACCACTCCCTCGGAGGACTTGGGGAGGAAATGTATTTTGGAGGACATACTCACCTTGCACCATGCATCATTTACTTTCTCCATACATTTGAGGAGAGTAGGACAAGAAGCAAGTGGTTGAGAGGCCACACTTTTTGTCATACTCTTTTGCAGTTGAGGGTCAAACTGCATTGGTTACAATTGAGGGACCATTGTCCTTCTCCCTTGCCACAGATGAAAACAAGCATGGTTCTCATTATGGTTCATTATGTTGTTGTTGTTTTTGTATTTGTTGAGAGCATGATTGGGGGAATGGCACATTGGTTGGATGTGTCCCTTGGGGGAGAGATCTCCCACATTATTTGCATTGCATGTTCTAATGGGAGCATCAGAGAACATGTGGCCACTACAGCAAAACACTTGTTTCCATTTGAGGTGGGCCATATCATTGATTGGATGCCATATGATGATGACTTCCAACTCATCACATATGAGATGGATTGGGACAACATGTTTCATAACGCTGGAGAAGAGATCCTTGGAGGTCTAGTCTTCATTTTGCCACTTGAGGGCCACATTGTTGCAGCCCAATATCAGCATATACTCTACACTTATCCTAAGTGGAGAGGAGGATAGCGTGGGGTAGGCTATTTTGTCTACCAAGATCATATTTTCAGCCCACCTACATTGCAGGAGCCAAAGGTGGAAGATGATTGTCAGGACTTGCCATGTTGGGGGGTAACTCACTTTGTATGGATGATTGCTTGGGGGATGGAGGATCTACATGAGGAAGATGTTACTCAACATATTTCAGATTCCATACCTTGGGTGGAGATTCTTCAGTTCTATCCTTACAGTTGCTTGAGCACAAGCAACATTTTGGAGGGGAGGACTGTAATTTTCCCATTTTAAAATTTTTCTTTTATCACCTAGCAGCTAAATAAATGGGTAAGAAGACCCATGCTTATGGAAAACATGAATAAAATCCATCCTAATGTGGAAGGGATCATCAGAGTAGCTTAATTTTGCACCCTCAAGTGTGAAAAGGGGCAAATGCATGAAGACAAGGTCATGTTCGACCAAGTCAAAAGCGATGCCATAGGAGGAGTGGATCACTTTATGAGACAATGCTATGTGAATGAGGAAGAGGATATTTGGTGGAGGAAACCCTAATGGATGGGGGTGCATGGAGAGAGAGATTTCACTTGTTTAAAAAGAGGACAAGTCAGCCATTGTTACTCATGCTTTGTATTATTCATCTCATTGTCTATTCAGACATTGTGCATTCTTTGTTGTTTAGCAAGAGTTGCCAGGGAATTCCCGTTTAGGATTCCTTATCCTTCTTGAGAGGCCTCTTGAGGGATTGTTCTTCATTCTCCACATTTCTTGGCTCAAGGCCAAAGCATCCTCCTCCAGGACAACGTTATTGCTACAGCAGCATAATTCTGTGTTGCAGGGTGTTGCAGTGGAGACTCCACAACACCATTTCCTTGGCTCATCTGTCAGAGGAGGGAGCTTCTATTCCTCTGGGAGGTTAGTGAGGGAGATTCCTGAGCATATTTCAGATCATTGGCATCAGGCCAAGCATTCCTCTTCACCAAAAGTGCAGTCCCTTCTCTAGGCTGCGTTATTTCTAAGTGCCAGTGCAGTGGGGACTTGCTCCACTATTTTGGAGGGTGAGATCTTTAGGGATTGGATCAGCCTTTTACCTGAGAGATCCTTTGGATGAGATTCAGCCATCAATTGTAGCATCATCAGATATCTACATCCATTTCTATTTTCTGAGTTGCAGCTGCTGCCTAGCAACTCTGGCATTTCTGCAGAATTTCCATTTTGTGTATATTTCAGCAAATCCTTTTAAGAATTGTGTATTGTAGTTTCCAGGGGTTGAGATCTTGCTCCCCATTCTTTATTTGAGATCCACATTGCTGTATCTATGTATTGACATTATTTTGCAGTAGTTCCTCTTCATGGATTGCGCATTCATTGCTAGGGCTTCTCTTGGATAGCAGTATTTCTTCATGTGCCATGTATATGTTTCATCGGGGCTGCATTGCCTAGCTTGAGAGATCATTTTCCTTAAGATATTGTATACATTATTGTTGCTATACTCTAATGTAATGGTTATGTGGATCTTCTGGCATTCTTGTATTAATGCATTCACTGCTATTTTCTAGCTCATGTTTATATATTGCTGATCTACACATTGGTAATATATTGAGATATTCTCAATAGTGTAGCTGTTCCTAATTTGGAATATTACACTACCGCTATCTCTCTCACTCTCGCTCCCTTCTCTTTCTGCCTCTCTCCCCCCTTTTTCTCACTCACTCTCTCTCTCTCTCTCTCTCCCTTTCCCTCTCACACCTCCCTCTCTCCCCCTCTGACCCTTTCCCTCTCTCTCCCCCTCCCCCCTCTCTCCCTCTATCTCACCCCCCTCTCTCTCACTTCATCTCTCTCCGCCCCCCCCCTCTCTCTCTCTCTCTCTTTGTCTCCCCCCTCTCTCTCTCCCCCATGCTCTCCCTCTTTCTCTCTATTCCCCTCTCTCACTCTGCGTCTCTCTTTCTCTCTCCCCCTCACTCTCTATCCTTTTCTCTCTCACTCTCTCCCTCCTCCTTCTGCTCTCTCCACCATGTTCTCTCTCTCTCTCTCTCTCTCTCTCTCTCTCTCTCACACACACACACACACGTGTTATATCTCCCCCCTCTCTCTCTCTCACTCTCACCCACTCACTCTCTCCCCCCTCTCTCACTCTCTCTCTTTCTCTCTCTCCCTCCCACCCCTCTCTCTCTCTCCCTCTCTCTCCCTCTCCCATCCCTCTCTCTCTCTCCCCCTCCCCCTCTCTCACTCTCTCTCTTTCTCTCTCTCCCTCCCACCCCTCTCTCTCTCTCACCCCCTCACTTTCTCTCTATATCCCTCTCTCTATCCATAACTCTCTCTCTCTCTTTCTCTCTCTCCCACCCCTCTCTCACCCCCCCCCCCCCTCTCTCTCTCTCTCTCTCTCTGCTCTCTCTCTCTCACTTTCTCTCTCATTCCCCCTCTCCCCCTTCCTCTCTCTGTCTTTATCCCCCTCTCTCTCTCTTGTCTCTCTCCCCCTATCTCTTTCTCTATTCTCCTCTCTCTCTCTCCCCCACGTCTCTCCCCCTCACTCTCTCTCTCTCACTCCTTCCATCCCTCTCTCTCTCTCTCTCTCCTTCCATCTCTCACGCTCTCTCTCTCTCCTTCCATCACTCTCTCTCTCTCTCTCTCCCTCACCGATCTCTCTATCTTTCTCTCTATCTCTCTCCCCACCCTCTCTCTCTCATTGTCTTCCCCCTAATCTCTCTCTCTCCCACCTCTCTCTCCCTCTCTCTCTTCCCCCTTTCTCTCGCACCCTCTCTCTCTCTCCTTCTCCCCCTCGATCCCACTCTCTCTCCCCCCCACTCTCTCTCTCCCTCACTCTTTGTCCCTCTCTCTCCCACCTCTCTCTCTCTCTTCCTCTCATCCCCCCTTGTATTTCTCTATATCTCTCCCTCCATCCCCCCCTCTCTCTATCCCTCTCTCTCTACCTCTCCCTCTATCCATATTTCTCTCTCCCCCTCTCTCTTGCCCCCTCTCTTTCTCTTTGCCTCTCTCTCTCCGCCTCTCTCTCCCCTGCCCTCTATCTCTATCCCTCACTCTCTCTCTCTCCTCCCATTATCTCTTTCTCTCCCCCCCATCTCTCTCTCTCTCCCAGCCCCCCTCTCTCTCTCTCACCCTCCCCAACCTCTCTTCCTTTCCCCCTCCCTCTCTCTCTCCCAATCTCTCTCCCTCTCCGACTCTCTCTCTCTCTCTCTCTCTCTCTCTCTCTCTCTCCCCCTGCTCTATCTCTCTTTCTCTCTCTTCGCCCCTCTCCCCCCACCTCTCTTTCTCTCTCTCTGCCCCCCCACTCTCTATCTGTCTCTATCCCTCTCTCTCTCCCTCTGTCTATCTCTATCCCTCTATCTCTCTCTCCTCCCAGTATATCTCTCTCTCCCTCCCACCCCCCTCGCTCTCTCTCTCTCTCCCTCCCACCCCCCTCTCTCTCTCTCCGTCCCACCCCCCTCTGTCTCTCTCCTCCTCCCTCCCTCTCTCCCTTTCCCCCTCCCTCTCTCTCTCCCACTCCCTTTCCCCCCACCTCTCTTTGTCTCTCTCCACCCACTGCCCTTGTCTCTCTCTGCCCCCACACTCTCTATCTATCTCTTTCCCTCTATCTCTCCCCCGCTCTCTCTCCCACCCTCTATATCTATCCCTCACTCTCTCTCTCTCTCTCTCTCTCTCTCTCTCCTCACTATCTCTCTCTCTCTTACTCCTCCTCCTCTTTCTCTGTCTCTGTCTCCACCCCCCCCCACTATCTCTCTCACTCTCACTCCCTTATCTCTCTCACTATTCCTCTCTGTCTCTCTCCCCCCTTTCTCCCATACACTCTCTCTCTCCCTATCCCTCCCACCCTGCTCTCTCTCTCCCCATCCCCCCCTCTCTCTCTCCCCCTCCCCCCTCTCTCCCTCTCTCACACCCCCTCTCTCTCTCCCTCCCCCCCCCTCTTTCTCTCTCTCTCTCTCTCTCTCTCTCTCTCTCTCTCTCTCTCTCTTCGTCTCCCCCTCTCTCCACCTCTCTCTCTCTCTCTCCCTCGTGCTCTCTCTCTCTCTCTTTCTCTCGCTTCCCCTCTCCCCCCCCCGCCTTCTCTTCTCGTCTCTCCCTCACTCATCCCTTTCTCTCCCGACTCCCTCACTCCCGACTCTCTCCCTCCCCCTTATGTTCTCTCTCTCTCACTCTCTCCCTCCCCCTTTCGTTCTCTCTCTCTCTCCCACCTCTCTCTCTCTCTCTCTCACACACACACACACACACATGCTATATCCCTCCCCCCCACCCGTCTCTCTCTCACTGTCTCTCTCCGCCCCTCTCTCTCTCTCTATCTCTCTCTCACACGCGTGCTATATCCCCCCCTCTATGTCTCACTCTCTCTCTCTCTCTCTCTCTCTCTCTCTCTCTCTCTCACGCGTGCTATATCCCCCCCCTCTATGTCTCTCTCTCTCTGTCTCCTCATACCTCCCCCTCTCTTCCTCTCTCCATCTCCCCGTGCTCTCTCTCTCTCTCTCTCTCTCTTCCCTCCTCTCACCCTGCCTCTCTTTATCTCTCTCCACCCACTTCCCCTGTCTCTCTTTACCCCCCCCTCCCCCACACTCTCTATCTATCTCTTTCCCCCCCTCTCTCCCCCCTCTCTCCCCCCCTCTATCTCTATCCCTCACTCTCTCTCTCTCACCCCACTATCTCTCTCTCTCCTCCTCTCTCTCTCTCTCCCTCTCCCCCACTCTCTCTCTCTCTCTCACTCTTTCTCCCTTCTGCCTCTCTCTTTCTCACATTCTCTCCCCCTTTCTCTCACTCTCTCTCTTTGTCTCCCTGTCCATCCCACCCCCTCTCTCTCTCCACCTCCTCCCTCTCTCTCTTTTTCCCCCTCCCTCTCTCCCTCTTTCTCACCCACTCTCTATCTCCCTCACTCTCTCTCTTTCTCTCTCTTCGTCTCCCCCTCTCTCCCCCCCTCTCTCTCTCTCCCCTACGCTCTCTCTCTCTCTTTCTCTCTCTTCCCCCTGCCTCTCTCTGTCTCACTCCCCCTCACTCTCTATCCCTGTCTCTCTCACTCTCTCCCTCCCCCTTCCGCTCTCTTCCCCCCGTTCTCTCTCTCCCTCCCAACCCCTACTCTCTCTCTCTATCTCTCTTGCACACGTGCTATATCTCCCCCCTCTCTCTCTCCCACTGTCTCTCTCCCCCCACTTTCTCTCTCTCTTTCTCTCTCCCCCCTTCTCACTTTCTCTCTTTCTCTCTCTCCCCCCACTTTCTCTCTCTCTTTCTCTCTCCCCCCTTCTCACTTTCTCTCTTTCTCTCTCTCCCACCCCTCTCTCTCTCTCTCCCCCTCCCCCCACTTTTTCTCTCTCTCCCTCCCACCTCTCTCTCTCTCTCTCACTCTCTCTCTCTTTCTCTCTCTCCGTCGCACCCCTCCCTCTCTCTCTCCCCCTCCCCCCACTTTTTCTCTCTCTCCCTCTCCCCCTCCGCCCCTTTCTCACTCTCTCTCTTTTTCTCTCTCCCTCCTACCCCTATCTCTTTCTCTCCCTCTCCTCCCCCCTTCTCTCTCCCTCTCCCTCTCCCCCCCCACCTCTCTCTCCCTCTCTCTCACTCCCTCTATCTCCCTCCCTCTCTCTCTCCCTCTATCTCTCTCTCAGCCCCTCGCTCTCTCTCTCTCTTTCTCTCTCTTCCCCTTCTCCCCCAACCTCTCTATGTATTTCTCCCCCTTACTCTCTATCCCTCTCTCTCTCTCCCCCCCCGCTCTCTCTCTCACTATTTCTCTCCCCCCACTTTCTCTCTCTCTCTCTCTCTCTCTCCCTCCCTTTCCCCCCTATCTCTCTATCAATTTCTCTCCCTCTCTCCCCTAACTCTCTCTCTCTCTCTCTCTCTCTCTCTTTCTCTCCCTCCCTCTTTATCTCCCTCTCTCTTGCCTCTCTCTCTCGCTCTCTCTCCCCGCCCTCTTTCTCTCTCTCCCTCTCTCCCCCTCGCTCTCTCTTTCTCCCTCTTACCTCTCTCCCGCTCGCACTCTCTCTCTCTCTCCTATCTTTCCCCCATCTCTCTCTCTACCCCCACATCCACTGCATCTATCCATATCATACCACCCCCTATCTTGTGATCTTAGTGTCACTTTCTCCTCCACTATCAACCCCTCTCTCTCTGCCCCACCTTTCACCATTTGTCTCTCCATCTCCCTTGGTCACCTATTCTTTTTATTTTACAATTGGATTTCTAAAATTATTAATAAAATAAATAATTCATTAATAAACATTATTAGATAAAATAATATAAATACAAATATTTTTCCTTAACATATATTCACCCTAAATGAAAAAGAAAACACACCTTAAAAATATATATAATTTATAATATTTATAGTCACTTGAAACAAAATTATATATATATATATATATATATATATATATATATATATAAAATTTTGATTTAACTTAACCTCATTATAATGAATTGAGATTTTTATATCATAAACTAAATTTAACTTTAATGAAAGTGATGGTAAGAAATTAAGGTTGTGAATTAAAGGAGGTTGTTCACATTTTTATCATCTTTTTAAGTAAATTAATTAATATTATTTTAAGAAATACTCTAATTTAATACAAAAGTGATAAATTATTCTCTTCTTCAGATTTAAACATAAAATGTATTCAAACAAACTAACAATTGGTAAAATATAGTGTACATTTTAACCCAAATATATACCTTATAAAATGAGTGGATTAAAATCACAATAAATTGACATTAAACTACAACAATATATATATTTTTTTTCTTAGAATTAAATTATAGGGTTATATTATATATTTATATTTATTGTTTCAACACTTGAGTGCTGAAGAGCTTTGCCATGGTATTGGCACATACGTCTCACCAATCCATAGCTCCACCCTTGTAAATACAAATAAATGCAAGCATGAAAGAAGACATGTACAGAAAAAAAGAAATTACAATGGCAGAGGGAGGGCATGAGTTCGAGCACTGACCAACCCTTTAAGGGCTTGGGATTTTTCATAGTTAATATCTGCAAAACGATTAACTTGTAAATTTTAGAGTGATGATGTTATAGAAAAGTTTGAGATTATGATTGGCGAGATAATTGTATGAAAAATCTTGTTATTTCTTCTCCGCTAATGATACAGCTCTACAAATTGGTTATTCATTTACCCGTACAATTCTACAGACTATACCAGCCATTCATTTATTCATTTACCCCTACAATTCTAGTCAACTTCTTAGCATGAGATCCATTAAAATTATTACTAACCAGCCATGCCAAACTCGGTGATGTAATAAAATTATTCTGGGCTTTGAGGGCTTGGGATTTTTCATAGTTAATATGTACAAAATGATTAACTTGTAAATTTTAGATTGACGATGATATAGAAAAGTTTGAGATTATGATAAGCGAGATAATGTATGAAAAATATTGTTATTTCTTCTCCATTAATGATACAGCTCTACAAATTGGTTATTCATTTACCCATACAATTGCACAGACTATACAACTCTGGTCAACTTATTAGCATGAGATCCATTAAAATTATTACTAACCAACCATGCCAAGCTCGGTGTTGTAATAAAATTAGTTTGGTCTTTGAGGGCTTGGGCTTTTTCATAGTTAATATGTGCAAAATGATTAACTTGTAAATTTTAGATTGATGATGATATAGAAAAGTCTGAGATTATGATGCGCGAGATAATGTATGAAAAATCTTGTTATTTCTTTTCCGCTAATGATACAGCTCTACTGTCACAGTCATCACTATGTGAAATAAAAAAAAAATTTACCATCATACTAATATCAATTGCAATTTATGTTATTACCATAAGTTAATAATAATAATCTATTTTCTGACCTGCGGTACTTGACTGGTCACATGTGTACCACATTGGATAATCTATGGTTTCCGGAGATATTACCGTGCTACGAGTCTGGTTTGTTGTTTATTGTCCCGTTAATTATTATGTCCTTCCGAATTTGCTTATCATTACCATGCTCCAACCCTATCGTTTAACCCTTAACCCTTTACATTATATTATCTTGGAACTTATGGGGTGTTGTATGCGCATTTAAAAAAAATGGATAAACTATAATTATGACCCCATCCAACGTGGCATGAGTTCGGCCGTCGATGTGATTTGATCCTACGGTGCACGATGTTTAGGGTTTACTATGACCTTGGGTCATAACCGTTCCGTCAACCATTGTTTCATTTTTCGCCGAGGGTTCTGGAGGCGGTCGGTTGCAGCGACAGGGAATAGGCATGGCTATGATGGCCTCCATCACAGGTTGATGCAGAGTAACCCCAATTGGCCCTTTCCTTGCAACAAGTACATGAATTTGCTTCTGCTTTTCTCTATTGCAGAGTTTCTATGAGAAATCTGGCTTTCTCAGTGTTGGATTTGAGAATCGGTCAATTGATATTTTTTGTTTTCTTGTGTTAGGGTTTTGTCTGTCTTTTGTTTGGAACTGTCGCAACTCTTGTGAGGTCTGTCTCTGACACAGTTTTTCTTTCTCTTCTACTCGTTACATGTTTGTTTGGCTTGCTGGCGACATGGTGCCGGAAATTATCATATGCCACTGTTCGCAAGCACTGCAGGTATCCATTATTTCGCGTTGCCGTTAACTCTTTTTTTTGCTTACGGCTTACTTTAATTTGCTAACAGAGTCTTCCTGTGTGAATAGGTTCGGCCGTTGCTCCAGTCACGCGCTTGAAACATTTCGGGTTTCTTCCTGCATTTCAGTGGCTAGACGGCCTGATTCTTAGCGTGAACTTACAGGTACACATGATTATGGAAAATAACTACCCTCTTTTCTATTGGAAATGAAAATATAATACAGGGTAGAGTCTGAAACCCTGTCATTTGTTATTGTTCAGGTTAGCCATGGTCCATGGCCTCAGGCCGATGGAATGTGGCAAACACCCTCGAGTGGCTTTCATACTGTTTCAGGGTTTGCAGTTCTATTTTAGACAGTGCTATGTGTAACTTTGTTACTGGAACTATATGGCCGGGTCTAGCTTCGCCCGCGCTCTTAAATGTATAAATACATGCCCCCGGTCTAATGGGGTTTCTCTATCTGCTTCCACAGTGATTTATTGAAGGCTTTCCTGCCTGTTGAACAGTCGGTTTAAATATTTTCTTGTTGTACCTATTAAAGTCTGTGGTATCGCATGGAGAAATAATCGGCCACTTTTCTATTTTTCCTTAACTAAGGACTGGTTTATTTAAATACAGGTTCTATGGTATTATGCAGTCAATTCCGTCTCGGATATCAAATGCTGTGTTGTATTTGGGTTGTAATGAGATTGTTTATATGTGTATTTCAGTTCTTACTGTCTGGATTAATGTCTGTTGCTTCAATGTTCGTATTCTGCAGTTGTTAGTTCATATTTCTGGTTTCTGTATATCGATGTATCTCCAGGGTTGGATTACTGTTTGCTACAATGATTACAATGGTTATCTGGAATCTTTGACTTCTAGAACTTGTTCATAATCTTCCTATTCAGTAGAATTTTTCTTGTCATTTGTATGGCGTCCGGACCGCCCATCGTCCGTGTAAATATCATAGGAGGAAAGACGACCTACCTCGAAGCTCTAGTTCTCCGGCTTGGGGTTAACGGTCTTTTTGAATAATCTACTTTCAGGCTCTTTTCCTAATATATTTCCTTCTTTACCGAACTAACAATACGGAAACAATAAAAATGGGTTCTGGGGTATTCTTAGTTACTTCTCTAGCTGCTGTAATAAATATTCAGTTATTTACATTTTTGCTTCCAGAACCTAACAGTTTATTCGTTAACCCAGCAAGTCCAGTAAACAGAAATAAAACAATTCCATTTACACAGTTCTATCATAACAGTTTTTTTTTTTTTAAAGAATAGCCAAAATAACAGTTTCCTTCCCTACCTTGCAGAAGACAAGGTTACAGGGTTTTACTCACTTTAAGTTTGATTTGGCTGATGGCACTCGATTCCTCCCTTCCGCGAGCTGGGTGATTACGTCCCACCACTCTCCCCCGAGCTTCAAGTCTGGAGCGTCCTACACAGTTCTGGAGGAGAGATTCGGGACAATCCGGTCCACTCTCCAACTCTAGTGGGGCAGAATTCTGGGGAGAACTTTAGACAGTCCGGTCCACTCTCCAACCCAGTAAACAGTTTGTCTTCTGAAAATTTCTCTATTTTCAGTCAAACCGAGTGTCTCTTTTTCTTCCTTTCTCCAGGAAGAAGAACCCTCGAACTCCCTTGGAAATCCTCCTTTATTCCAGAGTTTTTCCTTCTGGGTAACTGTGGGACAATTTTTTCTGTTAAACCAACTCCAGTTTCTTGATTTACTTTTACCATCAAATTTACTCAGGAAACTAATTTCACAGTAACTCTTTATTTAATATCCAAAATTGATTTGTTCAAATATTCACTTAACAGATAAAACAATAATCATAATTTAACTCTTAACTAATAAGAGTTAATCATTTGTTACTGCTAAAGTAGTGGTTACAGTTTCCCCCCTCTGGAAGAGAACACCGTCCCTGGTGTTCTTACTTTAATTAGTAAAAAGTTCAGGATATGATTCACGGAAAAAACTCTCGTCCTCCCAGGTGGCCTCCTCTGGTCCGAAGTGCCTCCATTGCACTTTAACCTGGGCGATAGCTCGTTTCCGGAGCATGATTTCCCTCCGGTCGATTATGCTGTGAGGCTCGACCAGAAATTCTCCGTCCGGTTCTACCTGCACACAAAAGGCTTCTGTTAATTTTATAAATCTTTTAACTTCATGCTAATTAATCCTTATGCTCACCCACTACCTGTATGTTCTGCCAGTGAATAATATGTCTTGGATCATGAATATATCATTTCAATAACGATACATGAAAAACGTTATGCACCCGAATGTGATTAGGAAGAGCTAGGCAGTATGCCACCGGTCCTACTCTTTCCAATATTTGGAAGGGACCGCAAAATCGAGGCGCCAACTTCACACATGATGTCCATCTCAATGTACTCTTCTTGGGTTTAATTCTAACATACACGTGGTCTCCAACTTCATATTCCCGATATGACCTCTTTTTATCCGCATACACTTTTTGCCTGTCCTGTGCTGCCTTCAGATTCTGTCGAATCTTCTTCACCTCTGCCTCCATTTCTGCTAGCATATCCGGTCCTAGCATGAGTCTATTCTCGGGACTGCTCCAATTAATGGGAGTCCTACACTGCCGCCCATATAGTGCCTCAAACGGACTCATCCTTAACGATTCTTGGTAACCGTTATTGTAGGCAAACTCTATCAAGTGTAGATACTCCTCCCATTTAACTGGTTGCTGCATGACATACATTCTTAGCATGTCTTCCAGTATCTGATTTACTCGTTCGGTTTGACCATCCGTTTGCGGGTGATATGCAGTACTAAAATGTACTTGCGTTCCTAATCCTGTAAACAGTGATTTCCAGAAAGCTGATGTAAATTTTACATCTCTGTCTGAGATAACGGTCTTAGGAATGCCATGCAGTCTAAAAATCTCACGCATAAATAAATCTGCTATCTGCACTGTCTTAAAGGTGGATTGGATAGGTATGAAATGTGCTGACTTACTTAGTCTATCCACAACTACCATTATGGAATCATTACCTCGTTTCGATTTTGGTAATCCGGTGATAAAATCCAATGAAATCACCTCCCATTTCCATTCAGGAATAGGTATAAGCTGCATTAAGCCTGCTGGGTGCCTATGTTCTACTTTCACTTGTTGGCATTCTAAACACTTGGTTAGATAGCTTGCAATATCCTTCCTCATTCCTGGCCAGCAGTAGTCCTTCCTTATAGCCGTCAGCATCTTTTGATATCCTGGGTGTCCCGCATAATTGCTTCTATGATATTCATCTAGTATCATGGTTTTTAATTCCATTCGGTTTGGAATAACTATCCTCTTCTTGAAAACCATCAACCCATCCTGGTTGATCTCATATTCTCTATGTCCACCTTGGCCTTCAGGTGCTTGTGTTTGCTGCCACAAATATTTATATTCAGGATCCTTGTCTGCTTCCATTCTGATTTGATCCCGAAATCTGGTCTCAATTTGGTTAACATATAACTCATAAACGCCGTGCAGTTTTCTGCTCAATGCATCTGCTACCCTGTTCTCTTTACCTTTTACATGCTGCAAATCTATATCAAACTCGCTCAGGAAAGCATTCCATCTTGCTTGTCGGGAGTTTAAATCAGCTTGTTTAAAATAGTTGGTTAAACTACTATGATCAGTCTTCAATACAAATCTCTTTCCTAGTAGATAGTGCCTCCATACTCAGAGAGCGTGCACAACTACGGTCAGCTCCAAATCGTAAGTTGAATATCGCTGCTCATGATCTTTTAGTTTGCAGGATTCGTATGCAATCACCTTCCCTTCTTGTGATAATACAGCCCCAACTCCTTCTTTGCATGCGTCTGTACAAACCTCGAATTCCTTATCCGGATCTGCTACACTTAACACAGGTGCTGTTGTCAATAACTGCTTCAATCTTTCGAAACTCTCCTGACATTCTTTTGTCCATTTGAAAATTTTCCCTTTTCTTTGTAAAGAAGTAATGGGGAAGGCTATCCTCGAAAATCCTTTTATAAATCGCCGATAATAGCCGGCGAGGCCCATAAACGATCTAATATCTGCCACACTCTGTGGCACCTTCCATTCCATGATAGCTTTTATTTTCTCCGGGTCTACCGCTATACCCTTCTTAGATATTACATGTCCAAGATACTGTATTTCTTCTTTGAAGAAATCGCATTTACTGAATTTTGCATATAGCTGATGCTTCCTTAACAATTCCAGTACCATTCGCAGATGCTCTCTGTGTTCCTCCGCATTCTTTGAATAAATCAGTATGTCATCAATAAAGATTAGCACGAAATTGTCCAGATAGGGGTGAAAAACACTATGCATCAGTCTCATGAAAGTGGCTGGTGCATTAGTTAAACCAAAAGGTAATACCACGAATTCATAGTGGCCATACCTTGTGCGAAAAGCAGTTTTGTGTATATCTTCATCCTTAATTCTGATCTGATGATAACCAGACCGCAAATCAATCTTTGAGAACACAGTAGCTCCCCTTACCAGATCAAACAGGTCATTAATACGGGGTAGGGGATACCTGTTCTTAAAAGTTAGATTATTTAACTGTCGATAATCCATGCACATGCGCATGGTTCCATCCTTTTTCCTAACGAATAATACAGGTGCTCCCCAGGGTGACACACTGGGTCGTATGTACCCCTTATCCAATAATTCCTGAAGCTGCATTTTCATCTCGGTCAATTTTGGCACACTCATACGATAGGGAGTTCGCGAGATTGGTGATGCTCCTGGCAAAAATTCTATTGTAAAATCAACTTCTCTTTTTGGGGGTAATCTTGGCACTTCTTCAGGAAATACATCCTTAAATTCCTGAATTACCGGTATATTTTCTAATGCAGCAGTTTCACTCTTAGATTCAGATAGTCCAACTTGTATAGCGTACAGTTGGCATCCCTTCCTTATGCATTTCCCCATTTGGGAAGCTGTAATTGGGCGCAGATGTACAGGCTTCTTTACGCCTTGAATCTCTTGGCGAATACCATTATGATCCCTGTAATAAACTATCTTCTCCTTACAGTCTATAAGAGTCCAGTGCTTCTCCAACCAATCCATACCCAACAGTACATCATAAGATCCCAAAGGCAGAATATTTAAGTCCACTACTAGCTGCTGTCCACCGATTTGCAGTGCACAGTCTGGTATTTTGGCAACAACTCTTCGTTTAGCCCCTGTAGCTAACTGGACCAACCATGTATTTTTAAACTTCTGACTTGACAATTTACATTTTTCTACTAATTTAGGACTTATGTAACTTAAACTGGCTCCCGGATCTACCAAAACAGAAACAGTTTGGGATAACAAATTACCTTCCAGTTCTATCATGGTAGGCTGGAAATCGGCTTTTCGGTCCTCCAATGCTGCGTTAATTTTGGGTATGTTTCGAGCAACATCTCCCACAGTAGAGGCTTCCTGCAAATTATTTACTGCATCGGTTTTACCCCGCTGTGGGCAATCTCGGTAGTAGTGTGCTGCCCCGCAGCCCCAACACTGCAGAGGTGGCCTCTGGTTTTGTGGTTGTTCAGGTCTACTGGAAGCTTCCACCGTTTTGTCTTCCCCAGGCCATCTAATCCGCTGATGGTTCCTACCGAATTGCTTGTTGATTGAGGTTCTGGCGGTACCTCTGAAATTGCTAGTTTTTCCTTTCTTGAATCCAGCGTTGTTTCTGTTGTCCTTCTTTGTTTGCCATCCTTTTCCTTGGTCTATCTTGTTTTTTGCTTGCTGATAACACAGCCTTGCCTTTCTAACAACCTCATCCATTGTCTTCGGATTTTCAAACTCAATACGCTCTTTCATGTGGACAGGTAAACCGCTCAGAAATCTTTGAAATTTGGCTTTCTCCTCCCTTAAATACGGTACATAGCGCAGTAATGATATAAACTTGGCAATGAACTCATCCATGGTCAGTTGCCCTAGCCTTAATTCATGGAATTCTTGAGCCTTTTCATCATAAAAGCGCTCAGTCAAATACTTGTCCTTGAAGTACTGTTGAAATTTTTCCCATGTCACATCTTGATCTTCTATTCCATGCACATTCTTCACTTCTTCCCACCATAAGGTGGCTTTGTCTTTTAGCTGATAGATGGCTAGCCGTGCTTTAAGACCACTGTCATAATCATACACTTGAAAGTATTGGTTCATATTAATCAACCATGCCTCGGCCACTTCCTCTTTTTCGCCATCGAACGTAGGTGGTTTTATCTTTCTGAATTCTCCGTGCAGCTCCACCCTCTGCTTCTTGTTTACCTTCCGTTCAGTTTCGTTCTCAGATTCTGCCTCATTAAAATTTCTGTTTGGGTGACTTCACTGGGACACACTTCTTTCCCTTCGACCAGTATCTTGTTCCTCTGATTGCTGTTCATTTCTTTCTTGAAATTCTCTGTCAGCACTGGGTTTTTCGACCCTTTGATTTTGTTTATCAGAGAGGCTCTTCAAGATCCTCTCCTATTCTTGCATCATCCTTGCATTCTCCTTGCGTACTCTCTCCATTTATTCCTGTAACTGTTGTACTGTGTGTAACAAAATACGAGTCTGATGTTGCTGTTCTTTAATCAGTCTGTTGGACCGCTGATGATGCTCTATCCCCAGCTGAACCCACATTTCAGGGTTTCCTTCTGGTGGAGGTTGACTTTCTCCTACATTTCGTTGTTGCTGTTGTGAAGGTGTTCGTCTTGGTTGTCATTCCATTAGTTATCTGTCTTGCATGAAATCATACAATTTGTAACGTCAGTTGACCCAATAGGGCCCAGCGTTGTAACGACGCTCTGATACCACTTGTCACAGTCATCACTATGTGAAATAATTTTTTTTTTTACCATCATACTAATATCAATTGAAATTTATGTTATTACCATAAGTTAATAATAATAATCTATTTTCTGACCTGCGGTACTTGACTGGTCATATGTGTACCACATTGGATAATCTATGGTTTCCGGAGATATTACCGTGCTACGAGTCTGGTTTTTTGTTTATTGTCCCGTTAATTATTATGTCCTTCCAAATTTTCTTATCATTACCATGCTCCAACCCTATCATTTAACCCTTAACCCTTTACATTATATTATCTTGGAACTTATGGGGTGCTGTATGCGCATTTAAAAAAAATGGATAAACTATAATTATGACCCCATCCAACGTGGCATGAGTTCGGCCGTCGATGTGATTTGATCCTACGGTGCACGATGTTTAGGGTTTACTATGACCTTGGGTCATAACCGTTCCATCAACCATTGTTTCATTTTCCGCCGAGGGTTCTGGAGGCGGTCGGTTACGGCGACAGGGAATAGGCATGGCTATGATGGCCTCCATCACAGGTTGATGCAGAGTAACCCCAATTGGCCCTTTCCTTGCAACAGGTACATGAATTTGCTTCTGATTTTCTCTATTGCAGAGTTTCTATGCGAAATATGGCTTTCTCAGCGTTGGATTTGAGAATCGGTCAATTGATATTTTTTGTTTTCTTGTGTTAGGGTTTTGTCCGCCGTTTGTTTGGAACTGTCGCAACTCTTGTGAGGTCTGTCTCTGACACAGTTTTTCTTGCTCTTCTACTCGTGACATGTTTGTTTGGCTTGCTGGCGACATGGTGCCGGAAATTATCATATGCCACTGTTCGCAAGCACTGCAGGTATCCATTCTTTCGCATTGCCGTTCACTCTTTTTTTGCTTACGGCTTACTTTCATTTGCTAACAGAGTCTTCCTGTCTGAATAGGTTCGGCCGTTGCTCCGGTCACATGCTTGAAACATTTCGGGTTTCTTCCTGCATTTCAGTGGCTAGACAGCCTGATTCTTGGCGTGAACTTACAGGTACACATGATTATGGAAAAGAACTACCCTCTTTTCTATTGGAAATGAAAATATAATACAGGGTAGAGTCTGAAACCCTGTCATTTGTTATTTTTCAGGTTAGCCACGGTCCATGGCCTCAGGCCGACGGAATGTGGCAAACACCCTCGAGTGGCTTTCATACTGTTTCAGGGTTTGCAGTTCTATTTTAGACAATGCTATGTGTAACTTTGTTATTGGAACTATATGGCCGGGTCTAGCTTCGCCCGCGCTCTTAAATGTATAAATACATGCCCCCGGTCTAATGGTGTTTCTCTATATACTTCCACAGTTATTTATTGAAGGCTTTCCTACCTGTTGAACAGTCGGTTTAAATCTTTTCTTGTTGTACCTATTAAAGTCTGTGGTATCGCATGGAGAAATACTCGGCCACTTTTTATTTTTCCTTAACTAAGGACTGGTTTATTTAAATATAGGTTCTATGGTATTATGCAGTCAATTCCGTCTTAGATATCAAATGCTGTGTTGTAGTTGGGTTGTAACGAGATTGTTTATATCTGTATTTCAGTTCTTACTGTCTGGCTTAATGTCTGTTGCTTCAATGTTCGTATTCTGCAGTTGTTAGTTCATATTTCTGGTTTCTGTATATCGATATATCTCCAGGGTTGGATTACTGTTTGCTACAATGATTACAATGGTTATCTAGAATCTTTGACTTCTAGAACTTGTTCATAATCTTCCTATTCAGTAGAAGTTTTCTTGTCATTTGTATGGCCTCCGGACCGCCCATCGTCCGTGTAAATATCATAGGAGGAAAGACGACCTACCTCGAAGCTCTGGTTCTCCGGCTTGGGGTTAACGGTCTTTTTGAATAATCTACTTTCAGGCTCTTTTCCTAATATATTTCCTGCTTTACCGAACTAACAATCTAGAAACAATAAAAATGGGTTCCGGGGTGTTCTTAGTTACTTCTCTAGCTGCTGTAATAAATCTTCAGTTATTTACATTTTTGCTTCCAGAACCTAACAGTTTATTCGTTAACCCAGCAAGTCCAGTAAACAGAAATAAAACAATTCCATTTACACAGTTCTATCATAACAGTTTTTTTTTTTTAAAAGAATGGCCAAAATAACAGTTTCCCTCCCTACCTTGCAGAAGACAAGGTTACAGGGTTTTACTCACTTTAAGTTTGATTTGGCTGATGGCACTCGATTCATCCCTTCCACGATCTGGGAAATTACGTCCCACCACTCTCCCCCGAGCTTCAAGTCTGGAGCGTCCTACACAGTTCTGGAGAAGAGATTCGGGACAATCTGGTCCACTCTCCAACTCCAGTGGGGCAGAATTCTGGGGAGAAATTTAGACAGTCCGGTCCACTCTCCAACCCAGTAAACAATTTGTCTTCTGAAAATTTCTCTCTTTTCAGTCAAACCGAGTGTCTCTTTTTCTTCCTTTCTCCAGGAAGAAGAACCCCCGAACTCCCTTGGAAATCCTCCTTTATTCCAGAGTTTTTCCTTCTGGGTAACTGTGGGACAATTTTTTCTGTTAAACCAACTCCAGTTTCTTGATTTACTTTTACCATCAAATTTACTCAGGAAACTAATTTCACAGTAACTCTTTATTTAATATCCAAAATTGATTTGTTCAAATATTCACTTAACAGATAAAACAATAATCATAATTTAACTCTTAACTAATAAGAGTTAATCATTTGTTACCGCTAAAGCAAGGGTATCCAAGTTATTGGTGAGTGACTAACTCAAGGGAAATTAGTGTTTCCACCAATTTATAGTCAATCATCATGAACATCATTTTATATAGCTTAGTAAGTAGTTTCTTGAAAAATATTGGCAAAAAAAATGAGTTTTTTGTTTACAAATAGATTCATATAAACAATATAAGACAAAAAATAACAAAAAACAAACCATGACCTTATTCTAAGGGAAAATTAGAGCTATTCTACCACTTTCCCTTCCTTGAATCCTGTGGTTTTTTTGTCCCATGGATGCTTTGGAGCTAAAGGTTGGTCCCCCATTTTTAAAATAATGGGATTAGATGAGGTGTCATTTGATTTTTCATCCCAAGGTTGTGTAGCTTCTTCCTCTATGGGTGGAGTAACTAGGAAACTCACCTCAAATACTTATTTACACATTACCCCAAACTTTCCCTCAAACATATGAATAGTATGAAAGATATCTTCATTTGAATGCTTGAGTTCTCTCCAAATCCTAAGCTACGATGGTCACGCAGCCCTAGGACACTAGTCATGCAGATTACTCTATACACAATGACGTTGCACTACACCTTCCAAATCTAGCAAATAACCCCTCTACAGATTGAGCATTTAGTGCTTGACATCAAACAAGATTACATGTGGGTAACATGCGACAAACAAAGCTACATATCCTCCACTTACACACCAGTCTCCTATAAATAAATATATAACATCTTATAAAACTACATCTTAGAACAAAATAAGAATATAAAACTCTAAAATAAATAACACAAGAACTTATCAAATGTATTTTACTCCATCACAATTTGGAATTATGCTCCAAGGGTTCCTCTCTTTTATGGATAAGGCACTCCTATTTATACAAAAAATAAGATAACTAATTAATAAATGTAGATCCAAAAATATCTCCTAGAACCACAAATATCTCATGTGGTTACAACCATGTTTTAACATCTAGCAAGTAACATCTCTACATATCCTTTCACAAATATCTAAAATATTTGATAAGAAATCTTATCAAAACTTTCATGATTTTTCTCCATCAAATGTTATTAAATGATTATCTCAAATATTCCTCAAATCTTCAAGAGTTTTAAGAGGAAATTCGAATTTGAGACATAGATTCAAAATATGACCTTGCTATAATCCTCAAATATGCCTACAAATATCACAAAACTCATCCAAATTTTATATATATGTGAATACATGTTATTTTTCTATTTTTTAACCATAAATTCACCCAAAATACTAAAATAATTCTTTGGAAAATAATAATGACAAAATTGTATATGATCATGAAAATGGTCTTGGTGTATGGTTATAATATAGTAGAATATGGTTAAAAATGAATGAAAATATGACATTTAGGAGACCCAACAGTTGGAATCTCAGATGGCATGTTCAACAACTAATCACCTTGCTCGGCCACATCCTAACACATCCTCTCATATTTAACCAATTTTTCTTTGTTCTATCGAGCCAGTTCCTCACGTTATTTATTTTCCAACGACACTTGCAGTCGTTGCTTGGCGTTAACCACCATCACTAATTGTTTTAGTCCTACAATGGCTTCCTTAATTAATGTTACTACTTCTAGGGCAGGGGTTGTTACATCCATTGATCCTTCATTGCTCTCCTCATAAACCTGGGTAATTGAATTATGCCATTCCATACCATCATCTCTCAGCTTCTGCTTCTCCTGGCATAATTTTCCCCTTCTTTCCGATTATGTTCCAAATATTCCTGTGTGGATCCATGTTTATCTTCTAGAACTTGGGATGTGTTGTGCTATATTTGCATCAAATAATCTAAACCCAACTCTGACAATATAACCTTGACTTGCACAAAGGTATATAAGGTATTTTTCATAGGTCCTTCCCATATTTATACTGCAACACTTAGTATCTTGTATATCCTTCTTGGTTGTTGGGTTGATGAGGTCATGTGGGTTTGTGCTTGAGCTTGGGGTTGTGACCCAAATGTCACAAAAAGACTAAATCCCAATCCTATTGTTAATAGAGAAAAAGTTAGTTTATCATTCATCTCTCTGATTAGTTGATGTAATTTATCATACTTGGTGCAAAGACATCTGCCATTTGGTATCCAATGTGCTCAAAGTCCTCCTTTATCAATAATCTCTAGACTGGGGATGCATAGTTATCCTTCCAGTTTTTCTTCGCCTCTGTTGTAGACGTGCTCCCCGCGTTTCTCCTTGATATTCTCTTCTTTCCTGACTGCGATTGCCCTCTAGGACTTATAGGTTCCTCTTGTGGTTTTAGATTTGGAATAATTTGCGACTGGGGTTCTTATTGATCTTGCCTTGATGGGTTTCCATCCATTTCCTCCCCACTCAATATTGTCTCGACATCAGAAGAATCTTCCCTTGGGGTTCTCCATGCAAGGTCCCATGTCTCTATGATGCCCTCAATTTTTTTTGAAATCAATATAAAGGTTTCTTTTGTAGGCACTTATGTGACTATCTTCATGACAAAACCCAAATATGGTGAGGGTATGCCCTAAGATTAAATATACCCTTATATGTTTTCATGCTTTCAGTAGGAAAGCATGGCATTTCCTCAATGATATTTTGTATCCCATCCCCATACCAGAAAAACATACGAGTATTGAGCCTTTTACGCTTTAGATAATTAGAAGCTAACAAATTCTATAACTCAACCGCCACCATGGGTTTTGTGGGACCCACTATTGGATATAAGTGTTATAGCCTTTCCCACTCAACTAATGCTTTTAGAATTAATATCCAAGCATAATGAAACTTCACATTTAGTTCCTAAGTGTCTAAGCAGTCTTGCTTGAATTCCTTCAAAAGAAAAGAAACCCATGTGAATTTCTCTCCCTTGGCACATTGAACTACCACAACAATGACTTTTAGATGCACCTTGTTCACTTGACACTTACACAATAACTTATACGTGATGGTCTATGCCATGAACCTGATAGATTGGTCTAATATCATTGAAATTATGAACCCTTGGTTCCCTCTCTCTTTCTCATAGGTTTTTTCCATTGTTTCAATGAGAATATTATCATTAATAAGTAGCCCTAGATATTCTCCTTTCATGGGGAGATCAGTGATCCTGTGAATTACCTTAATGGTATTGGGTACCGATTAGTTGAGCCATAAATATCCATCATGCACTCATGCCAGTAGGTACTTGGTGACAAATTTATGTCATCTTCCCAATTGAAGTTAAAAATATGAACTAAATTCAAAATACCAATAGTTTCCAACCCTTCATCCCACTCTTGTAGTTTTAGCTCCAGTACATTGTGTGGTTTCAACACCAGCTACATGTAATCCTAGAGATCAGGATGTTGGTAGGGAGCACAAAAATCATGGTCATAATATTTAATTCATTCCATAATATTTCTCACTTTTCCCTTGTGAAGAACTCTTGGTGGAAGGGGTGGCATTTTTGTTGTATACTTTCCTCCCTTAGGTATTGTCATTTATACCTGAGGACCTGATAACAATAGTGTATACCCTCGCTTGTATCTGAAACCCACAACCACTATTAAATATATTTCTTCTGCACTCAGCTTCAAGCTTGTATCCTTTATTATTGTCTCAATGCTTTTCTTCTTTGGAGTTTCCTTGCTTTTTACTTCCCTCTTTTCCTTTTCTTCCAGTGACAACGAGCGAAAATTTTCTCTCATCTTCCACTCTCTTATCACTAGGATTTACTCTTCCATTTTAGTCACCCCGCTACTCTTTATCAACCTTCACTTCTTCCCTTAGTTCTCCTCACTACTTAGTTTTTTTTTTTTTCAATTTTGAGACCTTCCTCTAACTTGTGGTTTATGACCCACCCAACAGCTACTAGTACCGCTCACCTATGTGAATTCACCCACTTTTCCATATTTGCATCCCCGGAGCATTACTTCCTTCTAAAGCCACCACCTGACATGACATGTCATTATAACAGATATTCGTCTGCTACAAGTGAATAGGATTGTCACCTTTTCTTTCCATGATTGCAATATTTTCGATAGATGTTTCCTCGTATGCCCCTGATTCGATACATAATTTCCAATTATCTACCCAAAGCACACTCATTAATGCTCTGTCATATTTATCCATCGATTACGTTTCTCACCACAATTTTCCATTAGATATAACTAAATTGTTGTAATTTGGACCCCTCTTCTCAGTGCTCCCCGTGCCATTTTTCTAGTCACATTATCCGCTTCAGCTATTAATTTTGGATACGAGTGCCCTAGAAACTACACATGGCCCCTGTATACTTCTTCATGTGCGTGATGATCCATTCCTACAGAACTTAATATAGAAAAAATACCTTTATCATAATCTATTCTCTTTATAACACTCTTACTCCTAACCTTAGTCTACCTTCTTTATATACAAATAGTAGACTAGCTCCCTCCATCCTCTATCTAAGGTGCACAAGAGCGTGACTATCCTGATAGAGTTTTAGCCTACTCCCATTTACGAATCCGTCATGTGGGATGCCATATAGAGTATGCACCTACATTGTGCCACCATCAGTCACATGTTGAATAACATGATACAATCCCATTAAGTGCATTCAATATTTACCTAGATGCTTAAGGAACTTGCTATTATACACCAATACCAAATCTCCCTCCTGGACATTTTTATGCTTAATCATTCGATCTCGCGATGCCTTATCTCAGGCCTTTCGCACCTCCTAGTGTAAAATTTTTAATGCCAAATCATCTTCCAACTACAGTAAGTTTTTCAATTGCCTTTACACTGCTTCAGATTCTATCATTTTGGTAGCTCGCGCAATGCACAGGCTATGTACCAAGAAATTGATTGACATGAAAACCTCCATCCCACACACCATTCAGAATGGGGTTTTTCCTGTCAACTTATTACATGCAGTACTATATGCTTATAAAACTATAAGGGTTCTCAAGTCTCAATCGTCACACTGCACATTACATACCTTGGTTAGTGAAGTCTCCAAAATCTTATTCAAAGCCTTTATCTCCGATTGTATTGGGGATGATATGGGGTACTCTTCTAGTGATAAATCTAAAATTATTCCATTAATTTTGATATGTTCTAGTTTAGAAAAGGTGTCCCCTGGTCACTCATTAAAATTCTAGGGTACACAAACCTCATTACCACATGGTCAATAGAAATCGCACAGTATTTTATGTGATGTAGTCCTTCACCAACGCAGCCTCAACCCATCTCGTCAAATAATCCATATAAATAATAATGTACCATGTACCAATTATTTTTTCAGGTGGGTGAATTGGTCCGATGAAATCAATGATCCACTTGTAGAATGGTTGTAGGGTGAACTACGGGTTTAGGTGCATCTCATCCTGCTGAGACGACCCTCCCACCCTTTGACATACGTCATAGGTCCTACAATATTATTTTGTGTCATAATTTATAGTGGGAAACTGCAGTTCAACACGTAAGATCTTTTGTGTTATATCTGAACCTACGTAGTGACCCCTTGCATCTACTACATGCACTTCCACCAAGATCATAGGTTTTTCATGCTCCATGATGCATCTCCCCAAAAATATGTTTTCCCCTAGTTTATACATCGCTCTTACAATTAGATGATATTCCACTTCCTTGACCACAAGTTGTTTCTTCTGTGCCACCTTATATCATTTTGGTGCCATTCTGATATTCAAAAGCTATGAAATATCTCCAAAGTAATCATCTACAATGGTTAGTGTGAAAAACTGCATGTCTCTGAAATTTTTCCTCCAAAATTTTCACCTCTTCACTTGAATTCATATGTGATAGGTGATTAGGCCCTATATTCAATCATCTTGATTTAAATACTACCTGAAATTCATACTCTTCAAAGTATAGAAACTGTCTACAGATCCTCCTCCCCCGCCAACATAAGCTTTTTAACTAGGTACTTTAAAGGAGAACTATTGTTATATAGCTTGAATTTGTCACCTAGAAAATAATTTCTGAACTTTTGGAGGGCATAGACCATTGCTAGCCCTTCCATTTTTGTAACAGTGTAAGTATGCTCAGCAGTCGATAACTTGTGACTAAAAAAGGGAATGGTGTGATCGACATCTCCTTCTCCCGATTGATCCAAGATCATTCCCAGTGTGATCAAAGGTGCATCTATGTGTAGGTGAAAATCCTTACTCCAGTCTGGGAAGACTAGAATGGGCATCAATACCATATTCTATTGCAAAGTATCCAAAGCTCATTAGCACTCCTCGGTCCAAGGGAATTATACCCCCTTCTTCAATAATAGATCCATAGCCATAGTAATATTGGCATATCCCTATATGAACTTTCGATAGTACCCTATATGGCCCAAGGTGGATATCAGATGTCATACTGTAGTAAGTGGTGGTACGTCCATAATGACGACGATCTTGTTCAGGTCTACCAACAACCCTTGTTTACATACAACGTATCCTAGAAGGATACTAAATGGAGCACACAATATACACTTCTTGATATTTAACAAAATTTTCCATTGTATACACCTCCAACATTAGTCACAATACCTCAATATGATTTTTCAATAAACTAAAAAATTTCCAGTCATCTAAATAAACCTCTAAGAATATATGAATAAATTCCTTGAATGTTTCCACCACTCTTATGGAAAATATTTTTGGGTCATTATTTAGGCCAAACGACATCACCATATACTAAAAACAACCCCACTCTATTATGAAAGTGGTTTTATATCTTTCCTCTTTAGCAATCCTCACTTGGGGGTACCTAGAATATCCATTGGTAAAAGAGTACACTTATTTTCTCCCCCATGTTTTCCAGAATCTCATAAGTGAATGGGGTAGTAAAAGGGTCATATGGATAAGCATCATTTAGCTTCTATAGGTCCACACAAATTCTGATCTCACCTATTTTCGTATTTTTAACCACCATAAGATTGATCCACTTTGCCTCCTCCTCTGACTCAATTATCCCTTCCTATAGCATCTTCCCCAATCCCCACTTGACCCTCTCACTTTAAATAAGGTTTAGTCGATACGCTCTATTCTTTACTAGCTTTGCATCAGGATTTAGGGTAATGCTCATTTATCCTATTTCTCCCATATTTCCTTTCATTTCTTCAAATGTATTAGGAAACATGTGTTGCTATTCGCACAACAGATCCACAATCTTTCGACAATATCCTTTTCCTAGTAATCTTCAATAGCCACCATATTGGGACTTTCCGCATTTCTAACATTTACCCTCCTTTTCTTGATCGTATGTGCATACTCCTTTGACAGTAATAGTGATCCCTCCACTACACACTCACCTTCAAATTTTGAAATTTGAATATCTCAAAGATCATCGTCATCTTCTCCCTTTTCCGCTATGTTGTAGAATTCTAAAAAATATTTTTCCTACTATAAGTGTTGGTGTGGGACATACAACGGTCCATCCCTAGTCATGATGGGGTCATCAACAACAAATATTCTTCACCACAAAACCACATTGAGTACTTGACTTATGGTCTAGAGATGCACACGGGATGGTGGGTTCAACCCTAGGAATGGTTTGATTATGTTGTTCCTATTATTAATCTTCTATACTATGTGGACTTAGTGTTTCCCTTTCTCCTACCTCTATTTGGGGCATGATCTAATACTTTCCTTCATAGTTTGTTTATTGGCACTACTCCATGTCCTATGATGACCTCTGTTAGCTGCTCCCTTTGGAATCGTTCTTTCGGCAGGTATCGACATTGACCAAATTCCTTCTACATCACCATGAAGTTTTACTCACCAAAATGTAAATTTATCATGAATTAATATAAATGGTTGATTCACAAAAAAAGAAATATTACATTTAGTTAAATCTAATTAAATGTCATCATATATCCATCTTAACTCTGGATCGACCAAGCATCAACAAGGATCAAATATCTCAAGATGGAAGCCTTATTTTCAATGCAAAAATTAAAGAAAAGTTTTCCTTTGAAATAATTTTATTCCTCTTCACTCTCGGTATATTCTAAGTTAAGATGGGTCTATGTTGATTTTGAGCAAAATACTAATAACACATACACACACACACACACACACACACACATATAACATTGAAATATGCTATTTATTATTCACATTCTACACATTAAGATGTTTATACATGCCCTAGTCATATTTGGAAATAGGAAACATATATCGATAGGAATCTCCCCGCCGCTCTCTCTTCCTTTATATATGTTTCTTTTTTGTTATATTTTTTTAAAATGTTGCATCTCTCTCTCTCTCTCTCTCTCTCTCTCTCTCTCTCTATATATATATATATATATATATATATATATATATATATATAATTAATAATTCTATATTAAGATGCTAATATACTTTAATTGGGACATATATTAATATCTCCAGATATATTAACATTTAATGTGTGTGGAATTGCAGTAAACTATAAATAAACAATTTTAATGTCATATATATATATATATATATATATATATATATATATAACTGAAATATTTTATTTATTATTCACATTTTACACATTGTAAATTCAATACATGTTCTAATCATATTTGGAAGCCAAGAATATATAGAATAGAACTCTTTATGTAGTATAGGACTCTTTCTATATATAAAATTAATTTTGTTATAAATATTTTTTTAAATGTCATATATGTATGTCAACTCCATATTAAAAATAAATAAATTACAAATTCCATTAAAACACACACACGCACATATATTGGTATTCAAATATTTTATTTGGGGTTGAATTTTTACACATTCATAATGTTAATATAGGCCTCACTTATATTTATAAATAAAATACATATATCTATAGAACTCTCTATATATATAAATAAATTTTTTTTCCCCTCTCCCTTTCCATATATATATATATATATATATATATATATATATATATATATATATATATAATGGTACATGCCAACTCCATATTAAAAAGATTGAATTACAAATTTCCTTAAAGAATGTATTAATGGAATAATAATTCTCTATTATATATATATGATCTATATTTAAAAACAAATGCAACAGGTTAGTGTTTTCTACTGATTCGATGTGGTTTGAAGGCTAGAACCTTTTACATCTGCTAGAATATCTTCATCAACTAAGTTCAAGAATGTCCAAAAAAAAATAAATTAAATACTAAATCTTTGTCTACATCTATTCTAAGTTAACACTTCTTGTGTACCCTCCAAAAAAACTCCTAAAATAACTACACTTTCATAACATGGATTAAAAATAAAATAAAATAGCTTGCACTATGTGGCCTAGAATCAAGTTTGAATTTATTTCCCTCTCCTTCTTGTCGTGATTGTGGAGAAGCAAGGTCCAATTTCTCGTTCACCTCCTCATCTAACATTGTCCACTAATCTAAAATTGTGGCTTGATGCACCTAATACACGACATTCACATTTTCATTCACACCTAGAGCTATTACACCCTCTTAAGGATCCATTCTATCAATCCAAAGACTCGTAACATCATATACCACTTGTGACCCATCTATCTTGATCTGTAACAGACCAATTTTTTGATTTAAAAGGGTGATTTGAGCTTGATCTTCTACATTCCCTATATTGCCTTCTGTGCTTAATAGAGACATAATATATTTCATTTTTTTGTGAGGTAATCATTTTAACGATTTAATTCTTCTTTCTTTGTACTAGCTAACCTCTCCATTTGGATACCAACATAATAGATCTCCTTACCTGCAGAAATTGGGAAGAGTCAAGCACGAATACTAGATGAGACTATTAAGTGAAGCCTCACCTTATATCCAAGTTTTCCAACAGCCCCTCCCCCCACCCCCCAATGTAATTTTATCATGAATTTATATAAATGGTCAATTCACAAAAAAAGAAATATTACATTTGATTAAATCTAATTAAATGTCAACATATATCCATCTTAACTCTGGATCTACCAAGCGCCAACAAGGATCAAATATCTGAAGATGAAAACCTTATTTTTCAATGCAAAACTTAAAGAAAAGTCTTCATGTCAAAATATTTTATTCCTCTTGACTCTTGGTATATTCTAACTTAATATGGGTCTATTTTGATTTTGAGCAACATACAAATAACACACAAACACATATATAACATTGAAATATGTTATTTACTAGCAATTGCACGGAAGGTGCAAAGAAACGCCAGTAGGAAGAGTAGAGGAATATGGAAGCCTATAATCAAGCTAAATATCTAGACAATGAAATACAATCAAAATTTGAGTTTTTATATATCTTCTAAAAAATGTAAGAGGAAGTTAAATGTAATAAGAAATTTACGCTAACATAAATGTCCCATAACAATGAAAATCCTTGAAGGCACAAGATACATAGCAAAATTTCTTTGGGTATTTTTAAAATGGCATGAAATAAATTCTTGGAAAGAGGGGAAGAAGAAATTAATTTGAAAAATTAACGAGGGGGAGAGTTTGTGGTTAACGATGAAAGATTTGAATGAGAGGCTTCTAGGAATGGCTTACTTATGTCTATCCTTATTATTAAATTCATCCACATTTTGAGGGCTCATGGGGAAGGATTTTAGTTTGGCCAAAGAATATGAGGTGGTTGGATTTATAAGCATGTTCAACAAATGTTGATTTTGAAAATAACTGGTATGATCATTGGGAAATATGCATTTTTCCAGTTTAACAGATATACCAATTTGACCAATATAAAAATATCCACAAAACATGGAATTTTATATACCCTTCCAGGAATGGCTTACTTATATCTATCTTTATTATTAAATTCATCCACATTTTGAGGGATCAAGGGGGCAGATTTTTAGTTTGGCCAAAGAATAGAAGGTGGTTGGATTTATAAGCATGTTTAACAAAGTTTGATTTCGAAAATGACTGGTATGATCATTGGGAAATACATGTTTTTCCAGTTTAACAGATATACCAATTTGGTTAATATAAAAATATCCACACAAAACATGGAATTTTATATACCCAGGGCGCATCAATGAATCCAAATGTTCATTGGGAAATTTGAATCATTGTTTTTAGGTCTTATAGAGTTTAAAAAACGAACTTGTATTTTCTTTGCTAAATTTTAGAAATATGATCTGTGTTCCCTTAAATTAGTACGTTCAAATCTATTTTATAATTAAAACAAAAATTACATTTTATGTTGTCTATAATATTTTATTTAATATATATAAATAAATCCTAAACAATAATATATTTAAAATTATTATTTCTTTTTATATGGTTTGAATAAAAGTTTGTAATTTTTTAAATACAATTTAAATATTAAATTATTATTTGTTTATATATCGTTTAAATAAAAGTTTGAAAATGTTTGTATCTATATATTAAAAGATAGCTATTTTTTTGCTTGAAAAAATTAAACCTAGAGAGCATTGAACCTAGAGAGCATTGAGAACATATCCTAGTTAATATGCACACATGTTTTTGTTTTGTCCAATTATATAAGAGAAAACATCAATTTTAATTAATATTTAATATTTAATAATTTCTCTTTTTTTGGAATTCAATTTTAAAAATAATTATATATCTTAATTAATATTTAATGGTTTCAATTTCTATAGATATTCAATCATTATCTTCTTTAATATAATTTATAATTAATAACTATAATAAATGATGAAACTTATCTAATAATTAATACTTTTACACCATTGTTATTTTATGGTACAAGAAAAATAATTTACATTATATATTTATAAATTTAAATTTTAAGCAATGCCTACTAAACCTTAACCTAAATTTGAAATTTTAACATAAATAATCTGTAAAACATTCCTTGAATTACAATGAATACAAAGAGTAGCTAGTCGTTTTTATGAGATTTTGCCTCTATTCTATCAAATGCAAGGAAAACATCTTCACTTGAATTATTGTATGTAAATCAGCTCTAATCTGCTTTAATCCAATTTGCCTCGTCCACAAGTCGATACTATATTTGGTTCTAAAATTGAATGTGAGTTTTATCCAATTTATAGTGATACTAACCTAATATAATAATTATTAATGTTAGCAAGGGCATCATCCAAAAAGACAAGGCTGTGATAAAATGATGTTTGAAAAAGAAGGAGTTGCAGCTCATAGGTGAGTACTGCACCTGGAGACTGCACTCAAACAGAGAGAACACTCTGAGTTTTCTCTACATTCATGAATGAGACATTACATCATTAAGTACATCACTAGGAATTAAGAAGTTGCAAACAAACTCCTAAATTGTAGTAACTAATCCTAAACTAAGGAGATACGTTACAACTTGTGTAACCATTTCTCCATTAATATAAAATAATATTAATTATTTTCAACTCCCCCCCTTAATGGAGAAAGGATTATCCTGAACTCCTAGCATCCCTCTAAACAATTCAAACTTTACACGCCCAAGTGGCTTGGTAAATATATCAGCCATATTGTCACAAGTTTTACAATATTCAACAAATATCTCTTTTGACTGTAGTTTCTCTCAAACAAAATGAAACTGAGTATCGATGTGCTTGGTATTTTTATGAAACACTGGATTGTATGCAAGCTTGATGGTACTCTGGTTGTCAGTTTTGATGATAGTTGATTCTTTTTGTTCTTCTCCTGCATCGTTGAGAAGTCTTCTCAACCAGATAGCTTCACATGTGGCTGCACACAATGCTTGGTACTCAGCTTCACATGAAGATAAGGCTACAGTACTTTGCTTTTTGCTGCTCCATGCTATGACCCCGGATCCAATGCTGAAAGCGTAACCTGTGATAGACCTTTGATCATCCAAGTTACCAGCCCAATCTGAATCTGAAAAACCTGCTAGAGTAACATCAGAAGTGTCAGTGTACAAAATACCATAATTACTAGTACCACTAAGATACCTCAACACACTTTTTGCTGCGACCCAGTGACTTTCAAGTGGTTTTGACATGAACTGGCTCAATGTACTAACAGAGTATGCCAAATCTGGTCTAGTTGTAGTAAGATATATCAAACTGCCAACTAGCTGTCTATACATAGTGGCATCCACCTCTTTAGTACCATCATCACTGCTCAACTTTAAGTTCTGCTGCAATGGTGTTGCTGCTGATCTACACTGCTCCATTCTGAACTTTTCCAGCAAGCTTCTGGCATACTTCCCTTGAGTAAGAAAATTTTGTCCAGAATCTCTCCATACTTCCAATCCCAAACAGTAATGGAGATTTCCGAGATCTTTCATCTCAAATACTTGTGACATCTGCCGTTTGATTTCTTTGATCAGATTGTTAGCATCCCCTGTTATGATCATATCATCTACATACAAAGAAATCAAAATAATTTTCCTCTGTTTATTAAACTTGGTATACATATTTGGATCATTCAAGCTCCTATGAAAGCCATGCTGTACAAAAAATGAGTCAATCTTCTCATACCACGACTTGGGTGCTTGTTTTAAACCATAAAGTGCCTTTTTCAATTTACAAACAAGATGTTCCTGCCCCTTTTTCACAAAACCTTCAGGCTGAACTAAATAAATTTCTTCTTTCAAGTCACCATTCAGAAATGCAGACTTAACATCTAGTTGGTGTAGCTGCCATTTATGTTTTGTTGCTAAGGAAATTAGCATTCTAATGGTGTTTAATTTGGCTATAGGAGCAAAGGTGTCATCGAAATCTATTCCCTCTTGCTGTGAGTAACCCTTTGCTACCAGTCTAGCTTTAAGTTTTTCTATACTCCCATCTGCATTTATTTTAGGTTTGTACAACCATTTGCATCCTATGGGGGTTTTACCTTCAGGAAATTCAACCAAATCCCAAGTATGGTTTTTATTGATTGATTCAATTTCCTCATGCATTGCAGCCCTCCATGCATCAGATTGACATGCTTCTTCATAATTTGCAGGTTCTACAATGTTTGAAATCTTTGACATTAATGCATAGTCTTTCAATCTGGATGGTAATTGAGTCTTCCTACTTGATCTCCTTGGTAGGAGACTTACCTCAAATCTGTCTATTTCAGCCATCTCCGGGCTTGCATCATTGCTTACAATACCTGTTACTTCTTCTTCTTGTTTCTGCTCCTGCACTTCATCATCCTCACTGTTTTCTTCCATTAGCAATGGAATGTGCCAATCACTATTAGAGTCATCCTTTCCTTCTTCAACCTGTTCATGAAATATGACATCTCTGCTTGCAAAAACCTTATGAGTCACAGAATTAAATAACTTATATGCCTTGAACTCAGTGCCATATCCAACAAAGATACATTTCAAGGATTTTGGATCTAACTTCTTCCTATCTGCCTTAGGTATATGAGCATAAGCTTTTGACCCAAATATTCTTAAATGACTCACTGCTGGTTTGAATCCAAACAATGCCTCAAAAGGGGTTTTGAAGCCTAGACATTTAGTGGGACTCCTATTCTTTAAGTAGACAGCAGTGTTAATAGCTTCTGCCCAAAAACCATTTGAAAGACCCTTACCTTGAAGCATGCTCCTTGCGCACTCCACAAGAGTTCTGTTCTTTCGTTCTGCCACTCCATTCTGCTGAGGAGTGTGGGGCACTGTGAACTGTTGAATAATCCCATGTTGCTTGCATAAATTCATGAATTCTCCCAACCTGTATTCTCCCCCTTGATCTGAGCGAAGAATTTTTATCCTTTTTCCTGTCTGGTTTTCTACCATAGATTTAAACTCTTTAAAATACTGAAAGGCTTGACTCTTTTTACTCAGAAAGTATATCCATGAGAACCTAGTGCAATCATCTGTAAATAAGAGAAAATAATATGCACCTCCTAATGACCTAGTCTGCATAGGTCCACATATATCAGTATGCACCAGTTCTAAGACATCTCTTTCTTTTCCATTAACATGCAAAGGGAACTCTTCTCTATGCATTTTCCCTAATGCACATCCATCACAATCCAACTTAACATTATGGAAAACAAGGAGTCCATCAACCATACCTTTTCTCTGAAGTAAGATGAGGTCTTGCAGATTAAGATGACCAAATCTCTGATGCCAGAGATCTTCAGCTGTCGATCCAGTTGCAACCATTGCTTGCTTTGTCATACTTTTCACGTCTAACCTGTACAAGCTCCTCACGTGCACTCCTGTTGCAACTGTTTCCATCTGGCTATCCTTTATGACACAGTTAGTCTTAAAGAATTGAACTTGCATGTCCTGATCAGTAATCATTGAGACAGAGATCAAATTTTTCTTAATTCCTGGCACATACAATACATTTTTAAGGTGTCTAATGTTACCGCTAGGTAATTTTACCGGAATGTCACCATATCCTTTGATCTCATATCCACTATCATCCCCTAAATAAATTTTCGACCCACATGAAGTTTCTTCAAGACATTCAAACCAATCCTTCTTACCTGTCATATGTGAGGATGCACCAGAGTCGACATACCATATGTCGTCCTCATCTCCCTTTGAAGCTGAAAGAGCACAATCAGCTGTGAATAGTCGAAGTTCATGGCTCTGATCCTCATCTTCCTCAACGAAGTAACCTTTGTGCTTTCTCTGTTTGTTTCTTACTTCATCTGCCTGCCTCTTATAACACTCTTTAATATGATGACCAGGTTTTCCACAGTAAAAACATTTCTTGCTGGGAAAATTATTAGCAGACATACCTTTAAACGGTCTCTTCTGAAATGTGTTGGCTCCTCTCTGCTGCTGCTGTGGTTGCTGTTGCTGCTGTGGCTGCTTCCCTCTATACTATCTCCTTTTCGCCATCAGAGCAAGGTCATTTCTCTGCGATTTCAAATTTTGTTGTCGCTCTTCTTCCTGTAGCAGAATCCCTGTCAGCTCTTCAAATGCAGGGGCTTTCTCCCTTGCTGCTAGCCCTGTGATAAACATCTGGTATTCATCTGTCATTCCGTTCAACGTGATCGTGACCAGATCCGAATCGGAAACTTTCTCTCCGATATCTCCCAATCTGTCCTTCAGGTCTTTGACTCTCGCAATGAATCCAGCAGCGGACTCATTCTCCTCCATCTTCATCGCAAATAGCTTGCCTTTGAGTGACAAGACACGGTTTGTATTCTGCGTCTGGTATAGGTTTTTAATCATCGTCCAAATGTCAGTGGCCGATTTACAGTCTCTAATATGCGGGATAATATTGTCCTTGATGGACATCTTCAATATGACCTTTGCTTTTGTCTCCCTTTTATCCCAGTCTTGTTCTTGTGCAGCTGATCCTGGTCTCAGCTCACTTCCTGTAATGATCGACCACGCATTTGCGCTTTCAAGTAAAGTTTGTATCTTGAATTTCCAGTTGGAGAAATTCGATCCATCGAGTTTGCCAAACTCGTGGAGATACGATTCTATACTGTTATTCATATTGGACTGATAAAATTCCTGATCCTCTGATGAATAATTCTACCCAACCGAATAATTGCAGGACACACTAAGACTCGTGGAGATATGATTCTATACTGTTATTCATATTGGACTGATAAAATTTCTGATCCTCTGATGAATAATTCTACCCAACTGAAAAACTGCAGGACACACTAAAAAAATCACCACATACCAGAGCCTGACCACTTCAATGTGCCACCACCGGGCAAATCCGATTTGCTGCCACCGAGCAAATCAGGAGCTTCAATGTGCCACCACCGGGCAAGTCCAATCTGCTGCCACCGAGCAAATCAGGAACTTCAATGCGCCACCACCGGGCAAGTCCGATCTGCTGCCACCGAGCAAATCAGGAACTTCAATGCGCCACCACCGGGCAAGTCCGATCTGCCACCACCGGGCGAATTCAGAACTTCAATGTGCCACCACCGGGCAAGTTCGATCTGCCACCACCGGGAAAATTCGGAACTTCAATGTGCCACCACCGGGCAGGGCCGATCTGCAAAAAATTGCAGACCTTCCCAAAGAGAAAGAGCCTGGCGCTTCTTTGATGCGAAAAAACCGCGCCCAAATCAAAATGCGTGCGAGTCCCAACCATGGCGCGACTTTTGCGTGTACTTCCGCACCAATAGCGTATTTTGGCGCGTTGGCGCGCTTATCTCCCTCAAACCCGCGCCAATGGCGCGACTGTTCGTGAAAAAACCGCGCCAATCCTTTCTCCCGCTCAGAGATGATCAGTCATCTGAGACCTGTGTTTCAGGTGTTACTGCAGTCCACCTAATTCTACGAAAGCTTCTGTAAGCTCCTCCGCCACTACGGTTATGTAATCAATGATGCATCCTAAAAAAAAAAATTAAGGCTGTCCCTACTCTGTGCTCTAATACCAAGATAAAAATCACACTGAATTGAAAAAGAAGGAGTTGCAGCTCACAGGTGAGTACTGCACCTGGAGACTGCACTCAAACAGAGAGAACACTCTGAGTTTACTCTACATTCATGAATGAAGCATTACATCATTAAGTACATCACTAGGACTTAGGAAGTTGCAAACAAACTCCTAAATTGTAGGAACTAATCCTAAACTAAGGAGATACGTTACAACTTGTGTAACCATTTCTCCATTAATATAAAATAATATTAATTATTTTCAA
>CM076580.1:479254221-479411288 GCA_034641835.2 Pinus albicaulis
ATTCCTTCCTCCTATAAAAAACTAGCCCAGGAAGTGGGTTTCTCAACCCTCCATTGCAACACCCTGCAACACAACACAATATTCTGTAGAAATTGCGTTGTAGATGAAGGATGAAGCTTGGCCAGAATGTTGGATATGCGTAAATGGTAGATTAATACTCTCACAAGAGGCCTCTCAAGGAAAGAGGTGGGATTCCCGACCGAAAACACCCTGTGCTAAACAACGCCAACAATCTTAGCTAAACAACTGAAGAGAGATAAATTCTAAAAAAACATATCAAAATAATAATCATAAGCTAACCTCCATATGGCTGCCATCCTCTTCCTTATAAACAATGTGAGCCTTCTTACCTTGGGTCCCACTCATTAGGGTTTCCACCATCATGCAATTAATCTCCCTCCAAAACTGCGTTGTCCTATCATTAATGCCACTCCTCCATAACATTGTTGTTTGATTTGGTCAAAGTTGACCTATTCAACATGCTTTAGCCCCTTTTCACACCTAAGGGTCTTCAATACAGCTTTTATATGACCTTCATTCACACTAGACATGTCTTTTATTCATTCTAAGGTGATTTATGGGTCTCCATACCCTCTTATTCTTCTATCTAAGAGACAAATTAAAATTTAATATTCCAATTAGTTGTCTGCTAATTTATGAATATTATAAGAAGAGAGAGAGAGAGAGACAACTGGGGGAAGAGATAGAGGGATATAGAGACGGGGGTGAGAGGGAGAGAGAGAGAGGGAGAGAGTGAGAGAGACAGGGTAGATAGAGGGGTGAGAGAGAGAGAGATTGAGGGGAGAGGGGGCGCAGAGAGAGGGTGGATAGAGTGAGAGAAAGAGGGGGAGAGAGATTGATAGAGAAAGGGGGAGGATAGAGAGGGAGAGGGGTGGAAGAGAGAGATAGAGAGGGGAGAGAGAGAGAGGGTAGAGAGAGTGAGAGAGATAGATGGGGAGAGAGATTGAGAGAGAAAGGGAGAGAGAGAGAGTGAGAGAAAAACATAGAGAGAGTCATAGAGAGAGAGGCAGAGAGGGGGGGGGAGAGAGAAAGATGGGGGTGAGAGAGAGAGAGAGAGAGAGAGAGAGGGAGAGAGTTGGGGGAGAGAGAGAGGGGGAGTGAAATGGGGGGAAGAGAGAGAGAGAGAGAGAGAGAGAGAGAGAGAGAGAGAGAGAGTTGGGGGAGAGAGAGAGGGAGAGTGAAATGGGGGGAAGAGAGAGAGAGAGAGAGAGAGAGATGGGCGGGGGGAGAGGAATATAGAGAAAGGGAGAGAGAGTGGGTTGAAGAGAGAGGGAGAGAGAGGGGGGGGGAGAGAGAGAGAGAGAGATTTGGGGGAGAGAGAGAGGGAAAGAGAAATGGGGGGAAGAAAGAGAGAGAGAGAGAGAGAGAGAGAGAGAGAGAGAGAGATTTGGGGACGAGATAGAGGGAGAGAGAGAGATGGGGGTAGAGGTATATAGAGAAAGGGAGAGAGAGAGAGTGGGATGAAGAGAGAGGGAGAGAATAGAGGGAGAGAGAGAGAGAGGGGGGGATAAAGAAAGAGGGAGAGAGAGTAAGGGGAAGAGAGAGAGAGAGAGGGAGAGCGAGACATAAAGAGCAGGAGAGAGAGAGAGAGAGAGGGAGATGGGGGGGAGGGAGATATGGAGATAGAAAAAATTTTAAGGATATAAATTATCTTGAAATTTAAAAACGTTGGAAAATCTCACTAGTCCCTAATATGCAACTATAAAAAATTTATTGATATATTTGTAAAGTTATTAAAATTTATAATGGTTTTATATATATTATATCTATAATGTTGGAAATTTTTAAGGTAAAATAATATTGTATTGTAAAATTTGGGCAAATCATTTTTAGAAAAAATGGAAATTGGCGAATATTGTTTTTGGAAAAATCATGGAAAGTTATCCCACCTACGAATATTAGCCCCTAAAATTTTCCATGGATCAGGGAGACAGAGAGACAGAGGGATAGAGAGAAAGGGAGAGATAGTGTGGGGGAAGAGAGAGAAGGAGAGAGAGAGAGAGTGGGGGGGGGGGGGGAGATAGAGAGGGTTGGGGGAGGGGAGAGAGAGATATGGGAGGAGAGAGAGAGGGAGAGAGGGAGAGAGAGGGATAGAGAGAGAGGGAGAGAGAGAGGGAGAGAGAGGGGGGGGTTGAGAGAGGGGAGGGAGAGAGAGGGATAGAGAAAGAAGGGGGGAGAGAGAGAGAGAGAGAGAGAGAGAGAGATAGAGAGATTGGAAGGAGAGAGATAGATAGAGAGGCAAAGAAAGGTAGAGAGGGAGAGAGACAAATAGAGAGCTTCGAGAGAGAGTGGGAGAAGAGAGAGAGCTAAAGAGAGAGTGGGGGGAAGAGAGAGAGGGGGAGAGAGAGGGGGGTGAGAGAGAGAGAGAGAGAGAGAGAAAGAGATAAATGAGAAAGATGAGAGAGAGGGAGAGAGAGAGAGAGACATAGAGAGAGAGAGAGAGAGAGAGAGAGAGAGAGAGAGAGGGAGAGACGAGATATAGTGAGAGAGAGATGGAGAGAGAGCATGGGAGAGAGATATATTGGACATAGAGATAGACATAGATAGAGAGGAAGAGAAACAAAGAGAGAGCTTGGGGAGAGAAAGAGGGAGTGGGAGAGGGAGAGGGAGAGAGAGAGGGATAAAGAGAGAGAGAGAGAGAGAGAGAGAGAGAGAGAGAGAGAGAGGAGGGGGGGGGGGGGAGAGAGAGAGAGAGAGAGAGAGGGGGGGAGAGAGAGACAAAGAGAGAGAGAGAGATAGAGAGAGAGAATGGGGGGAGAGGGTGAGAGAGAAGATGGGAGGGTAGAGGTAGAGAGAGGGGGGGAGAGAAAGAGGATTAGAGAGAGAGAGAGACGGGGGAGAGAGAGAGATATATATATGTGTTGAGGAGGTAAATCCCCTCTGTGGACAGAGGCGATCCCTACTAGCCCAGCAGGGGTCTAGCAACAATAAAACAATGTTACGACGCAAGTTCCTAGTTACGAATGAAAATACTAAGATAGAAGCCTACTTGGAATCCAATGCTATGATCTGAAGAAGAAGCGTCCCCGTTCCTCAGCCTCGGCAGATCACGATCCCTCCACGATCTCCGCGGATGAACACCTGCACATGGAAGAAAAACGGTCTGACATAAAAATCGTATCGTAGCTAAACATCGGTCGAGAAAGGATGTTATCGCCATTAACATGATGGAAAACATAGTGGAACCATAGTAATCATCTGTTAAATAACAAACGAAGAATTACAAGCAAGTTAAACGTAGTCTCATCGGATGGGTCTCCGGTCGTTGCGTCTCGCCGTCTCGCCAAGGAAAAGGAAAACCTCTCCGAGTCTCTGTGATGATCCTCTTACTTGAGTGACCTTAGGGGAAAAAGGGCTCTTTACGGCCTGAGCTCTTGGGGAATGTGGAGGATTCAAGCTTAGGCACTTGAGGCAACACCTTATGGGAGTGACGATTTTATAGATGGGGCAGGAGGGATTTGGGATCCCTATTAATGTGGGATTGGCCCTATCAACAAGGAAGGTTCCATGGGAGGTGGCAAAACCACTTCCCTTCCATAGAACTTCCGCAGCCAAACCTCCCAACTCAAGATAGGCAATGGTTTCTGAGTTTGTTGGAACTCAACTTCCACCATCTTTATTTAAAAAACATTCCTTAAATTGGGTGGCGCGACTACTGCTCTGGGACAGAGCGCCAGTTGGCACGACCTCTTTGCAGGATTTTCCCCATTGGCGCGAGTACTGAACTGTCTGACCGCGCCAATGCAAAAAGGGATGTTTTTCATGATTTTTGCAAGGAGATGTCTCAAGGGAAAATGAAGCTCATGCTTAGAGGAATGCATTGATGATTTTTTCAAGGCATGACAATGTTCACAGGTCACAAAATGGGTCCTCCATTGTGCGGGACGGGGAATGGTAGGGATGGTGACAATTTACTGTGTAACAATATGAGAGAGTAAGAGAGAGGGGGAGACAGAGAGGGGGGGAGACAGAGTGATAGAGAAAGGGAGAGAGAGACAGAGAGAGGGGGCATGAGAGAGTAAGATAGAGCAAGAGAGCAGGGTGAAGAGAGAGAGAGAAAGAGATCGAAGGGGGGGTGAGAGTCTGGGGGGAGAGAGAGATATATATAGAGAGAGAGGGGTGGGGAGCAAGAGGGAGAGGGAGAGAGAGACGAGGAGAAAGAGAGGGGGAGGGGGAGGCGGACAAAGAGAGATAGGAGGATAGGGAGAGAGACAAAGCGGGGGAAGAGGGAGAGATACAAAGAGAGAGTTGGGGGGAGAGGGAGAGGGAGAGGGAGGGAGGGGGAAGAGAAAGAGGGAGAGATAAAGAGGGGCGAGAGATAGGGAGGGGAAGAGAGAGAGGGAAAGAGGGAGAGAAGGAGAGAGATACAGAGAGAGTTGGGGAGAGAGAGATAGAGTGGAAGGAGAGAGGGAGAGAGAGAGAGAGAGAAATAGAGAGATATTTGGGGGAGAGAGAGGGAGAGAGAGAGATATGGGGGGATATAGAGAGGGAGAGAGAGAGAGAGAAAGAGGGATATAGAGAAAGGGAGAGAGAGCAGAGGGAAGAGAGAGAGGGAGAGGGAGAGAGATGGGGTGAGAGAGTGGGTGGAGAGAGAGAGAGGGAGAAAGAGAGGAGTAGAGAGAGAGGGAGAGAGAGAGGGGGAGCAGATAGAGGGAGAGAGAGGGGGGGTGAGAGAGAGAGAGACAGAGGGAGAGGGAGAGAAAGAGAGTGGTGGGGAGAGAGAGAGAGAGAGAGAGAGAAGAGAGAGGGAGAGGGAGTGGTAGAGATAGAGATACTAGAAGGAGAGAGAGGGAGAGAGAGCGGTAGAGAGAGAGATACTAGAGAGAGAGAGAGAGAGAGAGAGAGAGAGAGAGAGACCTAGGGGAGAGAGAGGAAGAGAAAGAGGGGGTGGAGACAGAGAGGTTGAGAGAGAGGGGGAGAGAGAGAACGGGGGGAATAAAGAGAGGGATAGAGAGAGTGAGGGGAGAGAGAGAGAGAGGGGGGGAGAGAAAGACAAATAGAGCGGTGGGTGGAGAGATCGAGAGGTATGGGGTGGGGAGAGAGAGGGAGAGAGAGAGAGAGAGAGAGAGAGGAGAGGGTGAGAGAGAAGAGGGGAGGATAGAGAGATAGAGGGTGAGAGAGAGATAGAGTGGAGAGAGTGAGATAGAGAGGGGGAGAGAGAGTGAGAGAGAAAAGGGGAGTGATACAAAGAGAGGGGGGAGGGAAGAAAGTGAGATAGAGCGAGAGAGAAAGGGGAAGAGAGAGTGTAATGTTCCTTTTTCAGAAACATTATCAATCGACAAAGCAAATCTATTCCAAAGATAGACTGTAGGGGCATTCACTGGATTTGTCACCTTTACACAAAGGATGAGCTCTAGAGGCTACCTGGCCCACTAGCAAACTCTGTCTATAGAGCGTTGTCAAGAGATAATATCCCCAAGAGGGAAGAACAACAAGATTGGGAATCTCTTAAGATAGCCCCAACATTGAAGCTACAACAATAACAAATACATCAAATGGAAAATAGCAATGATTCATATACACATGAAATGTCGGAGAATCCAATGGCCATCATATTAAGACATAGCAACAAATAAGAATACAAATCCTTGAGGGAAATATCACTCAAGCAAGGCACTAGAAGCCTCAAGAAACCTGTACATGAAAATATGAGAATACACTGCTGCATAAGAAAGCCCTAGGCCATGACTGCACAGTTTTAGAGAGGAAATGTTGCATAAATGATGAAAATACAAAGATATAACAATGTGGGCTCAAATAAAGAAGGGGAGAAAGATCTCAACCCTTGAAAATAAATAACATCAATCCTTTAAGAGGATTGGCTGAAATCTATACAAAATTGCTATAATAAAAAAATGTCGGAGTTGCAGAAGCAGCTGCAACTCAAAAGCTAGAAATACATGGAGAAGACTAAAATGGCTGCAACAAATGAAGAACCCTCCTCCAATGGAAATCTAAAGTGAAAGGTTGATCCTTTCACCCAATACTTCCCCTCCAAGTGACTGTCAATCCCTCACAACAAATAGCCACCAAGAAGAACGTTGTATAAGAGAGGGACTGCGCTACTAGTGATGGAATGTGGTTGGCCTGATGCCAAGGATGATGGGATCTACTCATAAACCCCCTTTGCTAATCTCCCAAGGGATGGAACCTCCCTCCACTGGAAAACTAGCTCTGGATGGTGTGTGGAAACCTCCCTAGCAACACCTAGCAACAATGCACAGTATCTGTTGTAGAAAATATGCTGATGTAGAAGGATGAAGCTATGGCCTGAATGCCTGAATATGGGGAATGGAGTGCAATCCTTCATGATCTCCTCAAGAAGGAGAGGAAATCCTAAATAGGACTCCCTCGTGCCCGAAGGCATTGCAACTCTGCTGAACAGCAAGAGGCAACAACAAGTCTCTAAGACTCAAATGTAAAATGATCAAAGATAATCTCAATGGCTGCCTTGCTCCTCTTTAAACAAGTGAGCCTTCCCTCCATGGGCCCTACTTCGAATTAGGGTTTCCTTCCTCTAGAAGCTTCCTTCCTACTTTGTCCCACTTAGTGCTTTCCAACTCATGCCAATGTAGTTTGACTTGGTCAACCTTGGCCAAACCTTTATGAAAAAACCTCATTTCACACATGGAGGTGTGAAATCTAGCTCCAACATGATCCTCTTTCATACTTAGAGGATTTTAATTCTCTAATCATGCAAAGAATGGGTCCCCTACCCATTTTATTCATCTCCTTAACAAAAATTAATGTTCCATAAAATTTGGAACATTACAGTCCTCCCCTCTCAAAATATTGCTTGCCCTCAAGCAATTGCAAGGATTAACTGAGTTTCTTTCTGCCCTTCCTCTTGTAGCATCATTATGTGATGATCTCCTCAAGAAAAGGATGTCATATCAGCAATCAAGTCTCCAAACTGTCCCTCCAACATATGCAATCTAGCCTTTGGGTGAACATTCCCAAATAGCTATCATGTAGAAAAAAATATCCATGAAGGAAACAAGAGCTGTCTAAGGGCCTCCTTGAGGCATAGGATATGATATATAATGGGAATTATCATCCCCATTTGAATCTCCCATCCTCAAGCCATCAATCGTGAAAAATAAGCTGCCTCCCAACAAGGCAACTCATGGAAAATCTTCCTCCACCTTGAGCTCGAGAAATGAAGGTGGGTTGAAATCTAATCATGGCAAGCACTATAACTTGCCCCATGCTGTCCTCTTCCCCAATTATGACAAGTGTGGAGTGTATTCTGATCCTGGGCTGCAAAAATATTTCCCTCAAGTGGCAAATTGAAGAGTAACCCTTCAAGGATTTCTCCTCCATCAATGAAGAATGAGCTGCACCAAGACATTTCACCCATGATGAATAGGACATGGTCATCATAGGATACCCCATGACATGTTTGCTATAGGTGATACCATGTGCAGCAAGGTACAAACAATGCCTCATAGGGTTACAACGTAATCCCACCCACTGTAGCTGTAGAAAATAACATGGCAAGTATTGTACAAAAATATAATCTCTACTACTGAACAGTAAATAGATGAGTGAACCAGCAATACAAAATCAAATACATTCCCAAATATAAACAATGGATGGATGTCATCATCATACTCATGGCCCTCCTCAAGAGGAAGTAAATAGATGGTTGTGGTGGCCATGTCTCCTCTCATGTTCCCATTAGAACATGCAATGCATAAAATATGGGAGTCCTCCCTCATCAAGGACACATTCATCCCATGTGTCTCTCCTCTAATCATGTCCTTCACTGAGATAACATAAATATCAGCCAAGGAGATCATACTTAGTAATTAAATGAGGTAAGTACTTAAGGTTTCATGTTGTGCAAATATGTACCAACAATCTCCCAAGTGGTCACAATGTAGTTTCCCAATCTGCTGCTTTGAGAAGTAATATGGCAAGTTGTTTTTCATCTCATGAATAACAATGTATGTTCTTACATATGATCATGCATGGTAAGTGGCTGAACATAGATGCTGAACATACATGGAAGATAACACTTGCCCAAGGCCATATAAAATATGAATGTCCCCATCACATGGTTTGGCCCAATTTTGCTCATGGAGCAACATGAAAAATCTGCCCCTTTGAGAAGCCTTGCACTGCATCATAATGATAAGAGTATGTAAATCAACAAGGTACACACAAGACTCTTACCACAGGCTGGAAGTGGATGATAGATGGATCTATGCATGTGATCCTCCTCCCAAATGACAGCGCTGTGAGCTCATGCAAAAAGGCTCCTTCCTTGCCAATCTTTGTTCCTTGACATGCTCCTTGTCAAGAACAACACTTGGTGATGCTGCTGCAAATATGAAGCATATCCTAAGAGGGAAATGCCTCCCAATCAATCTGTTAGCCACCTATAATATTTTTAGACCAGAAAGGTGGCTAAAACTTTGGGAGCCTCCAAGGAACAAATTTTTTCACTAAAAGTTGTTGGCTCTCGGATTCTCTATAAGGCCTCCTGCCTTCTTACTCTGTCCAGATCCTTTACTGCTTTTTCAAACTTCAAAAGCCTCTGAAATCCTTCAAAAATCCCAAGATTAAATACTGCTGCAGAACCCCTTGTTCCCCTTCCTTTTCTTCTACCCTAACCCCATTTTCTATTCTCCATTTCCCATGAAAAACTCACAATTTCATTTTTCTCCCTTTCCATTTCATTAAATCCCTTTTATAAGGTTAAGAACCCACTTTTTAACCTTACCGAAGCCTTCATTTCTTCCAAAAAACCTTTCAAAAACCATGAAAATACATGTTTTTATGTAGAGGACTTAAGCCCCCTCGAGCTTAGGCCCCTAATCCTTTTTCATCCATATACCTGCACCATGGAACCAAGGTCTAAACCCTTTGGCGCTCAGCGCAAATCGCATTTTCCGCGATTCGTTTAAACTAACCCATCGCAAAAACTTGCGATGCGATCGTTCCGCTCGATCGCAAATCGCAAATCGCTGAGTTGTGGTTTTTTCTAAAGCGCCCATCGCAAATATCTGCGATGCGATCCATCGCAGATCTCCATCACATCGCAAATCCCTCCTCCATCGCAAATCGCAGATCGCGAATTTCAGTTTTCATTTAAAATGCCCAGCGCAAATATTTGTGATGCGATCCATCATAGTTTCCGCCCATCGCATAATCACAATATCGCATTTTCTCTCCGTCGCATAATCCGCCATTGCGTTTTCCACTTTTGCGATTTGCGATCGATCCCGCTGGGCCCACCATATGACACCCCTGCCTTTCATATAAAAATGTTTTTTCTTCTTCTTTGTAAAGTCGAAAATGATATATTTTGTGGTTTACAAAGGTTTTGCCCATTACATCCCGCCGCTGCATCCCCGCCGTCGATCTGCACCCCCGCTCCATGATCCAACGACCCTGCTTCCTCCGCACAACCTCCTATGCAGTTTAACCTATGAACGCAGGATTTCATAACTTTCATTTGTGTTTTGCAGGGTTTAACGTTTTCCGCTATATTCAGAAGGAAATTCGAAAGATGAGGGTGACGACCCTCTCTCTTTTGATTTGTCAAAGGAAACCGGCCATAGTGTGCAAATTAACGTTTTCATCAGTGTTTCTTGAGGCATTGATGCCTTTTCCTACCTGCGCCGCCCTGCACCATAGAGAAAGCTGTCAAGAACAATGCAGAAAAAAGGGTATCAGAGATTGAAGACTAAAAATGAACCAGAACAGCGGATTAGTGGACAGATTGGCGGGGATTACGGCTAAGATAGTTATCAAAAGCCTAATCCCCAGCCTAAAACACAGTTCAATGAAAAATCTAAAAGTGTTTTATCAGACATATTGCCTCCACCGCCATACTGTGAGGCAAATTGATTCCTCAACCACCACAGTGCCACCTATTGTCTCAAGACGCTCAATCAGAGGCTGAATTTACTGAACAAGATCAGATATTTTGCCTCGAAGCAACCAAAGAAGTTATTTCTGCCCCATATTTAATGACATAATGTGTGCAGAGTGACCCTAACAGTACACAGAACCTCAAATGTCAAACAAAGCTCCCACCGAGCTTAAATTCTGAGTGTACATCATTCAATACAGTAGAACACCTGTATAGTTCTTCGCTGGGCTCCTCAAAGGCCGCGAATACATTAATGCCTGTATTAATTGATTTTGAGATCTTTTATCAGATCTCACCTCCTCATTCTTCTATAAATACTTCCATAGAAGATGAGTGAGGGGTTGGTTGAGTCGCTTACAGAGCTTTGAAATACATTTGAGCCTAAACTCCTGATTGTAAATAGTGTTCACTGGCCCTTGGAGCTCTGCTTGTGCTAGAGTAGTTAGGTTGAATAGTGAAGATGATTGCTGAACGAAAACATTGGACCTAAAGATTTTAACTGGTTTGACATCAATATAAAAGCTGTTTCTTGGGATCCTGGTCTATATCACCGGTGAAGTGCTCCTTTCTTTGTTAAATTGTTTTTCTTCTATGTATGCCATATTGTTCATATTCCTCTGTAAAGAATAGTTTGAACAGAGTTATGATCTACTGTACATCAATAACCTTCTCTGGCTGAGAAATATTTATCTTGATGTTTTCCTCAAACTTTTTTATTTAAGAATGATTCAATACTGTTTAAACAGTTAGGAATGTTGGCGTTCCCTCGTCCTTCTGTTTACATAAACATTGTTCTTAAATGTGATTTCCATTATTTGCTATTGAAGTTAGACTAGAGAATATATGGTTTGCCCTGATTCCTAGATTCTTTTCTCCAAAGGAAGATTCTGAAAGTTTCCCTTGGTGTTGACTGAAAGCAGACTAGGTTTAAAAGTACTTTATCTGATCTTAAGTTACACTATGTTTTTCTTATGTGTTTTCATACTTTCTGAAGGTAATTATGTGGATTACTGGATTGTTTGTCAATTAAGCTGCTTTAATAAGAACTTGCCCAAGAAGTCTATGGTTAGCCCTGTCCTTGGTTGGTTTTAAAACGGTTACTTAAGAGGCTTTTCTTGTTTGGACTGACTATAAATCCTCTGAGAAATTATTATCAGTTTCCACCCCTCCAACATTTTAATGTTTCCATTCCATCATTTTAATCTCAATAATCTTGTGGTATAGATGACTTGCCCCTTGGATCACACTTGATGTTGTTGTTCAATTAAAGCCCAGATATGACTCCATAGCCCAATGGACTAAAAACCAACGTTATATCTATCTGTCTGCCAAATCTGTTCTATTTTCTTGCAACTTCTCACTTTTGAAACTTTTTGCACTTAGGATTTTCCCCTCAAGTAACATTTCATGCTCAACCATCCAAAACAAAACAAAACAAAACCCTTGGCCTTCATAACTAGCCTAATATCATTACCTTAAGCTTTTCAAAGAAAATATCCATCTTTGCACATATTGGAGAGATCCCTCTCCGGATTCAGGAGGGCTAGATCCTAGAATCCCAAAGTTTGGTTGAAATGATGTTAACTCTGTGATTGGACTCTCCCAATCTTGCTAATAAATTACAGAGACCTAACATTTCTGGCGACTCCACTGGGGAACCTGAGTGTTTTTAATACCTTTTAGAGGCCTCAGAAAACCCTTTATTCGAGAACATTTTGAGAGTAAAAAGCAGCCTTTTCAAGCACTGCCTAATATAGGTAATCATGATGGAACTTGTTTGAATCAGTGACAAACTAGGAAAACCCTAGGTTTCTCTTAAGACTTCATCTAACCTTGAAAAATCAGCTGGCTTAGCCATAAGAGTAGACTTCCTTTGTCTCGCAACCTTAGCTAAGTTTTGAAACAAAGTTAGGATATTCTTAAAAACCACAAAACTGAAAAATGACTTAGAAAAACCTAAAAATATTTCAGATTGGAATTAAATAAACATGGTGGTGGACCATAAGACCTTTTACCTCTGAAAGGAGCTAAAAAATTCCACTTGGCGACTCCACAATCCTAGCAGACCTTAAGACTCCACTGGGAAGAACCCTTATCATTATGGCATCATTCAAAACTCGGTGAGAAATTTGTGGATTAAATGTAAACGATTGATTAGCCTCTCAGTTGTCATATCTATTTGAACTTTCTTGTTTGTTTAGATCTAAGCAGCACAGCATAGTGGCTTCGAAAAAGATTCACACTAGAGCCCATCCGGACCCGAAACCACCTGAGATAGTTGATAATACAGAAAGTATCCTTTGGAAGTCTCCTAAGGTTAAATTATTAACTGTTTTCAAATCACCCTTAAGAGCTAATTCAGTCCCTGAAAATATTTCAGCTCTACAACAATCACAAGTTGACTTAGTAAACCCATTTAGAACTAGGTCATTTGATGATATAATCTGGATAGACTCTGAGTCTTCACTTTCATCCCCGGAAACAAGTGAACATCTTGGTAGTAGGGAAACAACGCCTGCTACGGTTGTCATGCAACACGACGCAGTAGCTTAGAAAAGATTCTATAGAGGCCATGGGACCGAAATTGAGGAGTAGTTGATAATCCAGAAAGTATCCTTTGGAAGTCTCCTAAGGTTAAATTATTAACTGTTTTCAAATCACCCTTAAGAGCTAATTCAGTCCCTGAAAATATTTCAGCTCTACAACAATCACAAGTTGACTTAGTAAACCCATTTAGAACTAGGTCATTTGATGATATAATCTGGATAGACTCTGAGTCTTCACTTTCATCCCCGGAAACAAGTGAACATCTTGGTAGTAGGGAAACAACGCCTCCTGATTTACATCTCCTTCACAATCTAGGTGTCTCTCATCCAAGATCAGCTCAACAGTCCATTCCCGGCCCATCCACATCTGCTCGCCCTACATCCACTGGTCAAACCACCCCACTTCAGCCCACCCCACCTTTTGTAAATCCACCCCCACCACATATCATGGCAGCATGGTATGCTCCCTTAGTCCTTCCTGTACCTTTAGCTAATCTTCCACAGGATTATTAGTCCAAAATACCATTGTATGATGCTAGCAATGCTACAACTGCATCACAACATGTGGATAAGATGAATGACTACTTTGACAGAAACAAAATTGATGATGATTCTGTCAAACTCAGATTATTTGCTCAAAGCTTAGGGGGAGAAGTAAGAAAATGGTTTAAAGGCTTAGCCCCCCATAGTATAAATGATCTCCACGGCTTCCATCAAACATTCTTAAACAAGTGGGAAGTAAGGAAGAACCCTCTCCAAGTTCTTGCTGATTACAACAATCTCCATAGGAACCCAGGGGAAAGTGTGTAGGCCTACTGCACCAGATTCAACAGTGTATACAACGCACTTTCCCCAGAACTAAAACCTCCCCAAGGTTCAGCTTTAAACAAATTTCCCGAAGGTTTTGACGCTGACATGACCTATTCACTAAGAGAAAGAGATTTCGCAACTCTTGAAGACATGCAAAGGGGTGCTCTTTCTGTGGAAGTGAACTTGATGGAGAAAAGAGCAAGAATGAAGAGCGAGAAGAGAGTATCTTTTAGAGAGGAGTCCGCACCTTCTACTTCCAACTCAAAAATGGAAAGGATGATGGAAGAGATGATGAAAGAGATGAGCATAATTAAAAGAGCACAAGCAAGTCAAAATCAAACTGCTCCTCAAAACAGAAACCAAAACCACAATCAGAATGTTAGAAGGAACCAACCTCCAAACAGACCTAGGGAAGATGATCAACAGATCACTCCTCCCTTTCATCAGAACTATATAAGCGAGGTTAAGGAAACAGTCGAAATAACAGAGGAAGGTGCTATCAACATGTTGGAGGTTGATGATGATGATTTTGAGATTCATTATGATAAAAAACAAGGTCTATATACACCATATGATGACAAAAGAGATGATGATGAAAATCATTATCAAAACATGGAAAATGTCATCATAGAAACTCAAAGAGAATATGACCTCCGAAGCAAAACCAGTCAACAAACTCCCAACACCAAAACCTCTAACAAATCTTCACAAAACAGCACTACAACCAAACCTAAACCGGTTAAATGAATGGACAAAACAGTGGCTGTGAATTCTGATAAAGGTAAAGAGAAAGGCACTCAAAACGATGAAAAACAGAGTGCAGACATTAGCAGTACTAACACTTCAGCTAGTACTCCTATTACAATCATTATGTCAGGTGTAAATAAAACAAATCAACAAGCTGTTGTTGCTGATAAAGTGACAGCTAACAAGGCTGAAACCAACACTTCAAAGAATCAAATTCCTTTCAGCCTGGAACAGGAAATTTCCAAGATTAAAATCTCTATTCCCTTAACCGAGTTAACTGCCCAACATGTATATAGGTCCAAAATTTTGAAGGCTTTGAACTTAGAAGATAATGAAGATACACTCAATCTTAATGATGACCAACCAGAGCTTATTTTTGGTCCAAAAATTGAAGGTAAATTCCAAGAGGGTCCTGTCCCTCCCTTTTACGTAAGCTTAAACATTCATGACAAAATTTTGCACAACGCTATGCATGACTCGGGCGCTTCCCATAATTTAATGCCAAAAGCTGTAATGGAAAGCCTGGGTCTTGAAATTACCAGACCTTACAAAGACTTGTACTCCTTTGACTCAAGCAGAGTTAAATGTCTAGGATTGATAAAAGATCTATGTGTTAACTTAGCCCAGATTCCAGCGAAATGTTTAGTCATGGACGTTGTTGTGGCTGATGTACCCCCAAAGTATGGAATGCTATTATCAAGATATTTGGGGGCTAAGTTACAGGGAACTATGCAAATGGACATGAACTATGTGACTATCCCTATTTTTAATCAGACTAGAAGACTTTACAGGGAATCCCACATGAAGTACACAGTGACAAGTCAAGACCGGCCTCAAAACTCTCCCCTGTATGCTATTAGTATGAGCCTTGATTCTTTTATCATGTTTAATGATGAAACACTTACAGAACAAATCATTTCAACAGAATTAATGCCTGAAACAAAGGAAGGGGAATACAACACTGGGCTGTCAAAACAGTCTATTGTATCTGAAGATCCTAGCAAGCTAAACACAGGTCTTGAACTACAAGTCATCAATCCATTAAACTTAAAACTTGACAGTCAAGAAGACAATCCTCAACCCGATGAAAAACTTGAGGAGTCAAGTCATGCAAAGGACATTCGCCAAACAGACGAAACTGAAAACAGTCCCCTATGGAGTATGCATTTTGACGGGTCATGTACTAGAAATGACGCCGGTGTAGGTGTCTGGATTCGTAACACTGTAAGCAACCACACAGGATGCATCTCATGTAAATTAAACTTTCAGTGTTCCAATAACATAGCGGAGTACAAATCCCTGCTCTTGGGCTTACAATTACTGAAAAAGTTAGGAGCCAAGAAAATCAACGTGTATGGGGATTCTGAGTTAATAATTAGGCAAGTCAATGGGGAGTATAACGCAAATCATCCCAGACTTAGGGCCTATCACAACGATGTCATGGATCTTTTGAAAACGTTTGGGGAGTCCAAACTCATATTTATCCCGAGAAAAGAAAATATTACTGCCCACAATTTAGCCTTTGCGGCCAGGACATGTTTAATGCCATACGAAACCGGAGACAACACAACTCCAATCAAATTTAGACCAGTTGTGCCTGATAACAAGAAATATTGGCAAGTTTTTGACAATGAAAAACAAATAGAAGACTTCATGCAATTCAGAAATGACTTCAAACTGCACAGTTCATATTCAGACTATGATACAGACTGTAGTGAAGAAAATCTCCTTGATAAAGAAGAGCCGTCTCCAGAACTTGCCAACGTAAATCTGTTATCCGGCAAACTTGAAAATGAAATAAAACTGAATGCAGAGTTCGAAAAAGAGGAGATAGAGACTTTGTACTCTAAAGATAAAAGTTTTCCTAGTGGTTTGACCCCTTTAGAGGAGTTGTTCGATTTTAACGATGTGGCCAATAAACCAAAACTGGAACCTGTAGAGACTGAAGCAGAGGAGTGCAATATAGGCAGTGAGGAAAAGCCGAAAATGATTAAACTGTCCAAAACTTTGCCAACCCACATTAAACTCAAATACATAGAGCTGTTCAAAGAGTTTTCTGATGTTTTTGCATGGAGTTACGAAGACCTTAAGTCCTATGACACTGAAATAATACAGCACAAAATTCCTCTTAAAGATAACCAAAAACCATTCAAACAGAAGCTGCGCAGAATAAACCCTGTCCAGTTACCATTGGTTAAGAAGGAAATCATGAAAATGTATGATGTTGGTATTATTGTCCCTATTAGATATTCTGAGTGGGTATCTAATCTGGTGTCTGTTAGGAAGAAAACTGGAGAAATCAGGCTTTGTATAGACTTTAGAGACTTAAACAAAGCTTCATTGAAAGACAACTACCCTTTACCAAAAATTGATCATATTCTACAAAGGGTGGTAGGGTCTAGGAGAATTTCTTTGCTAGATGGCTATTCAGGGTATAATCAAGTCTTAGTCCACCCTGATGATCGATTAAAGACAGCCTTTACTACACCATGGGGAACCTTCATGTATGTGAAAATTCCCTTTGGTCTAATGAATGCTGGAGCAACCTTTCAAAGAGCCATGGACATAGCATTCTCGGAAGAATTGGGTTTCTTCATCATTATATATCTAGATGATGTCATGGTGTTTTCAAAAACAGATGAAGAACATTTAAAACATTTAAGAAAGGTTTTCGAGAAGTGCAGAAGGTTTGGAATATCTTTAAACCCTAAGAAGACACTATTTGGTCTCCAAGAAGGTAAGCTTCTTGGACACATTATTTCAGAAGAGGGTATAAAGATAGATCCAAAGAGGATTGAGGCTATATTGCAAATCTCTCATCCTCGGAATATCAAGGAGTTGCAGTCTTTCATTGGGAAGATCAACTTTTTTAGAAGATTCATCCCCAACTTAGCTGAGCTCCTTAGGAATATCACAAACATGTTGAAGAAGGAGCAAGGGGTGAAATGGAACTTGGAAGCAAAGAAGTCCTTTGAGCTGGTGAAACAAGCAATAACCAAAACACCGGTTCTTATAAGTCTTGATTTTTCAAAAGACTTTTATATCTTCTCATTTGCATCGGAACATACCATAGCTGCTATCCTTTTACAGAAAAACCTACAAGGACAAGAGCAGCCAATTGCATTCTTTAGTAAGGCATTGAGGGATGCCCCTTTGAGGTATAACATTATGGAAAAGCAGGCTTTTGCTTTGGTTAAAACATTGAAAGACTTCAGAGTATACATCCTGCACTCACACGTTATTGCCTTTTTCCCAAACTCAGTTGTTAAAGACATTCTAACACAGGACCCAGATGGTAAGAGAGGTAAGTGGATTGCTATTATCCTCGAATATGATTTAGAGATAAAACCCACTAAGCTCATCAAAGGCCAAGGTCTAGCTAGATTAATGGCTGAATCAAATTATGAAGTTCTTGATATTAACATGATTAATGCTTTGGATAACCAAGAAGAATTCTCAACTCCCATTGTTGAAGATCATTTTATGAATTCTCCTTGGTATGTTGATATTGTTTATGTTTTGCTTAATTTAAATGCACCTCCTGGTTTATCAAAAACAAAGGCAAGGTTCTTAAAATTAAAGGCTGTAAATTATTGCATTATTGATAAATGTCTGTACTGGAAAAATGCAAGCGGTCTATTGCTTAAATGTTTGCCTGAGTTTGATGCAAAAAAGGTTAAGCGCGAATTCCATGAAGGAGAGTGTGGAGGTCATTTGTACTGGAAGTCAACAGCCAACAAAATTCTGAGGGCTGGTTTCTATTGGCCTACTCTGTTTCATGATGTTTACAAAATGACAACTACTTGCCATAAATGCCAATTGTTTGAGGGCAAGAGAAAATTATTACCCCTTCCTCTGCATCCAATCACTGTTGAAGCTCCTTTTCAACAGTGGGGTCTTGACTTCATAGGAGAGATTCATCCACCATCCTCTGCCCAGCATAGGTGGATTCTTATTGCCACAGACTACTTCACTAAGTGGATAGAAGCCATTCCTTGTAGGCAAGCCAATGATTCAATTATTATAGAGTTCATAGAAACCAATATCCTTTCCAGATTTGGCTGTCCTACCAAGATCATCACAGATAATGCGGCAACATTTGGATCAAAGAAAATGGTTGAATTCTGTCACAAGTATCAGATAACATTGGTACACTCCACAGCCTATTACCCTCAAGGTAATGGACTTGCAGAATCTTCCAACAAAAGCTTAGTGAACATAATCAAGAAACTGTTGGAGGACAATAAGAAGTCTTGGCACACAAAGTTGATCCATGCACTTTGGACTGACAGATTAACTTTGAAGAAATCGATTGGTATGTCACCCTTCCAGCTTGTGTATGGTACAGATGCAATTTTTCCTAACAGCCTTGGTGTACCAGTTATGAAGTTAATTCAAGAGTTGCAGACTGAAGAAAATGATATAATCAGAAGAATAAATCAGACCATTCATCTTCAGCAAACTAGAGAGGAGGTTTATAACAAAGCATTGCAGAAGCAAGATAGTATCAAGAAGATATTTGATAGAAGAACAAAGGCTAGCAATTTCAAGATCGGAGACAAAGTTTTAAAGTGGGACTCAAGGAGGGAAGACAAGGGAAAGCATGGAAAGTTTGACCATCTATGGCTTGGCCCTTATTCTATTCGTTCAACTGCCGGTAATAATGCTTTCCACTTACAAGAGTTGGATGGAACACAATTGTTTGGGGGTCCTGTCAATGGCAGGATGCTTAAGCATTACCTTTCTTAAACCATTTTATGTTTTGAAGCCTTTTTATTCTTCTTTTCCCATTGTGAATATTTCATCCACCATTGCATTCAAAGTTATGAAAAATCAAAAAATACAAAAACAAAGAAAGAAAGAAAAGAGGGCAGAAATGAAAACAAGAAAGGCAAGGCCCCATGCCAAAAAGAGAAACAAAACTGAAAGTGTGCAAGCTTAAATGCCACTCCTGAAAACACACTTCTAGTTAGTCAAACAGTTTAATCTTGACAAACTAGCTTTTGAATTTACTGCTGATAGGTTAGTGAATTTGATTTGCCAAACTGTTTAATCTTGGCTTATTAGTAGATAAATTAGGATAGAAATGAAGGTTCAAACAAACTCAAAATCTGAACCAAACTTTCCAATAGATGATGACTCAAAACTATGTTTTCTTATATGAGTCACGAAATATCAAGATCTGGTTCTAATTTGCTCAAAACCTGAACCAGAAGAAAAGCAAAGACAGCTCAAACAAAGCAAAAACAGAGCTATAAAAAGAAGAGAAGGCCATGATGAAGAGTTTTCAGATCTTAAGCCTTCTATTTTGATTTTAATTTTCTGCAAATAATAATCTATGTGCAGCTTGTTTTTATGCCATAGATCACAGCAAGTCAAATAGCTTAATCTTGACTTGACTGTTTTTTAAATTTCTGTTGTAGAATTTAGAGAATGAAAGCCTGTTGGACAGTTTAATCCCAACAGACAGTAGATTAGGTAGAGAAATATCCGAGCTCAACTGTTTAATCTGAGTCCAGAGAGAAATAAGGAGTAGAATTAGATTAATTTTTATGCTTTTAAAAGAATAAAATGTTGTAAAAAGAGTTTGCCAATCCAAGTGCACTCTGATGAAGGAAAAAATGCTAGATCAGTAGGATTGGGTAGGTAGAAGTTGTATTGGTGAAGTTCATCTTTCTTTCATAACCGAGATTATTTTTCAGAGCAAAGCAAGAGCAAGCAATGGACCAGGCACTAGTCAGCCCCCCAGAGAAATCAAGTCTGAATTCTTGATGCCTTCAAGAAGGCACCATTCCCAAATGGAGCCGCTGTTAGCCACCTATAATATTTTTAGACCAGAAAGGTGGCTAAAACTTTGGGAGCCTCCAAGGAACAAATTTTTTCACTAAAATTTGTTGGCTCTCGGAGTATCTGTAAGGCCTCCTGCCTTCTTCCTCTGTCCAGATCCTTTACTGCTTTTTCAAACTTCAAAAGCCTCTGAAATCCTTCAAAAATCCCAAGATTAAATACTGCTGCAGAACCCCTTGTTCCCCTTCCTTTTCTTCTACCCTAACCCCATTTTCTATTCTCCATTTCCCATGAAAAACTCACAATTTCATTTTTCTCCCTTTCCATTTCATTAAATCCCTTTTATAAGGTTAAGAACCCACTCTTTAACTCCATCAAGCCTTCATTTCTTCCAAAAAACCCTTCAAAAAACCATGAAAATACATGTTTTTATGTAGAGGACTTAAGCTCCCTCGAGCTTAGGCCCCTAATCCTTTTTCATCCATATACCTGCACCCTGGAACCAAGGTCTAAACCCTTTGGCGCTCAGCGCAAATCGCATTTTCCGCGATTCGTTTAAACTAACCCATCACAAAAACTTGCGATGCGATCGTTCCGCTCGATCGCAAATCGCAAATCGCTGAGTTGTGGTTTTTTCTAAAGTGCCCATCACAAATATATGCGATGCGATCCATCGCAGATCCTCATCGCAGATCTCCATCACATCGCAAATCCCTCCTCCATCGCAAATCGCAGATCGCGAATTTCAGTTTCCATTTAAAATGCCCAGCGCAAATATTTGCGATGCGATCCATCGCAGTTTCCGCCCATCGCATAATCGCAATATCGCATTTTCTCTCCGTCGCATAATCCGCCATCGCGTTTTCCACTTTTGCGATTTGCGATCGATCCCGCTGGGCCCACCATATGACACCCCTGCCTTTCATATAAAAACGTTTTTTTTCTTCTTTGTAAAGTCGAAAATGATATATTTTGTGGTTTACAAAGGTTTTTCCCATTACATCCCGCCGCTACATCCCCGCCGTCGATCTGCACCCCCGCTCCATGATCCAACGACCCTGCTTCCTCCGCACAACCTCTTATGCAGTTTAACCTATGAACGCAGGATTTCATAGCTTTCGTTTGTGTTTTGCAGGGTTTAACGTTTTCCGCTATATTCAGAAGGAAATTCGAAAGATGAGGGTGACGACCCTCTCTCTTTTGATTTGTCAAAGGAAACCGGCCATAGTGTGCAAATTAACGTTTTCATCAGTGTTTCTTGAGGCATTGATGCCTTTTCCTACCTGCGCCGCCCTGCACCATAGAGAAAGCCGTCAAGAACAATGCATAAAAAAGGGTATCAGAGATTGAAGACTAAAAATGAACCAGAACAGCGGATTAGTGGACAGATTGGCGGGGATTACGACTAAGACAGTTATCAAAAGCCTAATCCCCAGCCTAAAACACAGTTCAATGAAAAATCTAAAAGTGTTTTATCAGACATATTGCCTCCACCGCCATACTGTGAGGCAAATTGATTCCTCAACCACCACAGTGCCACCTATTGTCTCAAGACGCTCAATCAGAGGCTGAATTTACTGAACAAGATCAGATATTTTGCCTCGAAGCAACCAAAGAAGTTATTTCTGCCCCAGATTTAATGACAGAATGTGTGCAGAGTGGCCCTAACAGTACGCAGAACCTCAAATGTCAAACAAAGCTCCCACCGAGCTTAAATTCTGAGTGTACATCATTCAATACAGTAGAACACCTATATAGTTCTTCGCTGGGCTCCTTAGAGGCCGCGAATACATTAATGCCTGTATTAATTGATTTTGAGATCTTTTATCAGATCTCACCTCCTCATTCTTCTATAAATACTTCCATAGAAGATGAGTGAGGTGTTGGTTGAGTCGCTTACAGAGCTTTGAAATACATTTGAGCCTAAACTCCTGATTGTAAATACTGTTCACTGGCCCTTGAAGCTCTTCTTGTGCTAGAGTAGTTAGGTTGAATAGTGAAGATGATTGCTGAACTGAAACATTGGACCTAAAGATTGTAACTGGTTTGACATCAATATAAAAGCTGTTTCTTGGGATCCTGGTCTATATCACCGGTGAAGTGCTCCTTTCTTTGTTAAATTGTTTTCCTTCTATGTATGCCATATTGTTCATATTCCTTTGTAAAGAACAGTTTAAACAGAGTTAGGATCTACCGTACATTAGTAACCTTCTCTGGCTGAGAAATATTTATCTTGATGTTTTCCTCAAACTTGTTTATTTAAGAATGATTCAATACTGTTTAAACAGTTAGGAATGTTGGCGTTCCCTCGTCCTTCTGTTTACATAAACATTGTTCTTAAATGTGATTTCCATTATTTGCTATTAAAGTTAGACTAGAGAAGATATGGTTTTCCCTGATTCCTAGATTCTTTTCTCCAAAGGCAGATTCTGAAAGTTTCCCTTGGTGTTGACTGAAAGCAGACTAGGTTTAAAAGTACTTTATCTGATCTTAAGTTACACTCTGTTTTTCTTATGTTTTTTCATAATTTCACAATTATGTGACACTTATTGTTTATTGCACTAGAGCCGTTGAATACGTACTTGCCCAAGAAGATCAACAATAGCCCCGCACTTACCATAAATGGATGTTTACTTAAGAGGGTTTTTCTTGTTTTGGACTGACTATAAATCCCTTCCGAGAAATTATCAGGCTTTCCACCCCTCCAACCTCTTTAATGTCTTATCTGTGCATCATTTTAATCACACCCTGTGGTGATGACCTTAGTTCCTCGATTGCACTTGGTTGTTGCTCAATTAAAGCCCGTATATGACTCCATAGCCCAATGGACTAAAAACCAACAAGTAGGACTCATCTTTTACGAGGCCGTTGTGGAATCTTGCAACTTCTCACTTTTGAAACTTTTGCACTTAGGACTTTCCCCTCAAGTAACAGTTCATGCTCAACCATCCAAAACAAAATCCTTGGCCTTCACAACTAGCCTAATATAATTACCTTAAGCTTTCAAAGAAAATATCCATCTTTGTACCTATTGGAGAGATCCCTCTCCGGATTCAGGAGGGCTAGATCCTAGAATCCCAAAGTTGGTTGAAATGATGTTAACTTAGTGATCGGACTTTTGCCAATCTTGCTTATTACAGAGACCTAACACAATCCTAGCCAAGGAGTGATCCCCTTGCACTATGAGAGTGCCCTCATCTACTCCTACAACACCATCAATCATATGAGAGCAAATCTGCTTATGCTCTCTCCCATCAATCCCAAGCAACTCAAGTGCTTGATGCCTCCTCATGCTCACATCATATAACTCATGTGATGAAGGTATCATGACTGATATATATGTCATATCAACAATATGTATCCCTTCTCCTTGCTGCCCAATGATGTAAACACCCTGCCACTTCTCCTCTTCTTTGGTGCTCCTCCCATGAGGGCTACCATCCTCCCAAACCAAGTCTTGCTTTCTGCATTTCATGAGAGTTTGAAATGCAGCTCCTTGGAGACCTCTTAGGAAAGGCCTCTCTCCCATGACTATGTTGGATCTATGAGGATCCAAATGTGATGGAGGTGACATCTCCTCTCCACCCATGTTCAACAGTGTTGTTGATTCCTCCAATGATGTAGCAGTTGTTTCTTCCTCTGTTTCACAATTTGTTTCATGGGTCTCCATGGAGGTGTCATGGTTTACTTCATCCTCCAAAAGTTCACACTCCCACCTTAGAGGCTGAATGAAAATCATCAAAGGTGTGTAAGGATGAGGGTTCATATTTTCCTTGAACCCTTTGCACAGTGTAGTGCAATCTTAAGGCCCTAAAGTGGCCATGTGATTTGATCCTTGGACCTCCTCATATGAAATTCCACCATCCTTAAGATTATTTGCTGAAATAGAATGTGGAACTTTGCTCATACCTTGGTGGATCTTGGGACCTTCTTGTGTGGCTGCAATGGATTTTCCTCCAATGGCTTCTTCATCCATAGATGTTGAAGGCTGCTCTTTCAAAGCTATAATAGCATTGGTGCAATCCTCCTCCCATGGTGGTGTGAGCTTCTTTTCCTTGGTTCTTTTTCCATCAAAGGTTTGGATCAACCTTTGAGAAAAGACTGAAAAATAACTCACCCTTGAATGGACCAAGGGTTTGAACCACCAAACAGAGGTTTCCTCCATGTGCAACGCTGCCATCTCCACTTCTCCTTTCTTTGCCATTAGATGTAGCAATAAATGCCTCCAGCTCTTTCACCCAAGCTCTAGCTGAAGTAACCCCATCAAATGTAGACAATAGAAGCCTATTGCCTATGATTTCCCCTTTTCCATAGGGACTCCTCTCCTCCATCTGCTGAATAGACTGTGAGAATGCTGTAGCTCCCCTGAATTTTGCAGAATGGGGTTTATAGTCACCCAGGTACTTGCTTAAGATCTGAAAATCCAAGCATCTCCCATGTCGGTCTTCAAGAGAATAGGAAGTGCATGGACCTTCCTCTTCTCCCCTTTTCTTCTCCTCCTCCTCGGGGAGGCTCTTCTCCTCCTTAGGGATGCTCTTCTTTATTCCAAAATTAGATGAGATCAGGCTCATCTTCTTCATCATTCTCCTCTAAAATTGAACTCACAGGCTATGCCAAGTTCGATGCTCTGATACCAATGTAATGTTCCTTTTTCAGAAACACTATCAATCGACAAAGAAAATCTATTCCAGAGATAGACTGTAGGGGCATTTACTGGATTTTTCACCTTTAAACAAAGGATGAGCTCCAGAGGCTACCTGGCCCACTAGCAGACTCTGTCTATAGAGCATTGTCAAGAGATAATATCCCCAAGAGGGAAGAACAACAAGATTGGGAATCTCTTAAGATAACCCCAACATTGCAGCTACAGAAATAACAAATACATCAAATGGAAAATAGTAGTGATTCATATACACATGAAATGCTGGAGAATACAATGGCCATCATATTAAGACATAGTAGAAAATAAGAATACAAATCCTTGAGGGAAAGATCACTCAAGCAAGGCACTAGAAGCCTCAAGAAACCTGTACATGAAAATATGAGAATACACTGCTGCATAAGAAAACCCTAGGCCATGACTGCATAGTTTTAGAGAGGAACTGCTGCATAAATGATGAAAATACAAAGATATAATAATGTGGGCTCAAATAAATAAGGGGGAGAAAGATCTCAACCCCTAAAAATACATAACATCAATCCTTTAAGAGGATTGGCTGAAATCTATACAAAATTTCTATAATACAGAAATGTCGGAGTTGCAGAAGCAGCTGCAACTCAAAAGTTGGAAATACATGGAGAATACTGAAATGGCTACAACAAATGAAGAACCCTCCTCCAATGGAAATCTGAAGTGAAAGGTTGATCCTTTCACCCAAGACTTCCCCTCCAAGTGACTATCAATCCCTCACAGCAAATAGCCACCAAGAAGAACACTGTCTAAGAGAGGGACTGCGCTGCTAGTGATGGAATGTGGTTGGCATGATGCCAAGGATGATGGGATCTGCTCATAAACCCCCTTTTCTGATCTCCCAAGGGATGGAACCTCCCTCCACTGGAAAACTAGCTCTGGATGGTGTGTGGAAACCTCCCCAATAACACCCAGCAACATTGCACAGTATCTACTACAAAAACTGCGTTGATGTAGAAGGCTGAAGTTCTGGCCTGAATTCCTGAATATGGGGAATGAAGTGCAATCCTTCATGAGCTCCTCAAGAAGGAGAGGAAATCCTAAACACGACTCCCTCCTACCCGAAGGCACTGCAACTCTGCTGAACAGCAAGAGGCAGCAACAAGTCTCTAAGACTCAAATATAAAATGATCAAAGATAATCTCAATGGCTGCCTTGCTCCTCTTTAAAAAATTTAGCCTTCCCTCCATGGGCCCTACTCCGAATTAGGGTTTCCTTCCTCTAGAATCTTCCCTCCTACGTTGTCCCACTTAGTGCTTTCCAACTCATGCCAACGCAGTTTGACTTGGTCAACCTTGGCCAAACCTTTATGCAAAAACCTCCTTTTACACATGGAGGTGTGAAATCCAGCTCCAACATGATCCTCTTTCATACTTAGAGGATTTTTATTCTCTAATCATGCAAATAATGGGTCACATACCCATTTTATTCATCTCCTTAACAAAAATTAATGTTCCATAAAATTTGGAACATTACAAAGAGAGAGAGAGAGAGAGAGAGAGAGAGAGAGAGAGAGAGAGAGAGAGCAGGGGGGAGAGAGAGAGATACAGGGAGAGAGAGATGGAGGGAGCAGGGGGGGATATAGAGAGAGAGAGAGAGAGAGAGGGGGCGAGGGTAAGAGAGAGCAAGGGAGGATAGAGAGAGATAGGGGTGGGAGAGAGAGAGAGAGAGGGGAGAGAGAGTGAAAGAGAGAGTGGCAAAGAGAGAGAGAAAGAGAGAGAGATAGAAAGAGAGAGATATAAAGGGAGAGAGACAGAGAGAGAGTGGTGGGAGAGAGAGAGAGAGGGGGGGGGAGAGAGAAAGGGAGAGAGAGAGTGGGGGGAAGAGATATAGGGCAGGGGAGAGAGAGAGAGAGTTAGGGGAGAGAGAGGGAGAGAGAGATTGAGGGAGAGAGAGAGGGATATAGAGAAAGGGAGATAGAGATTGGGGGAAGAGAGAGAGGGAGAGAGAGGGGGGTGAGAGAGGGGGGAAGAGAGGGAGAGAGGGGGTTGTGAGAGAGGGGGGAGAGAGGGAGAGGGATGGAGAGAGAAGGAGAGTGAGAGATTTTCGGGAAGAGAGAGAGCTAAGGAGAGAGTGGGGGGAAGAGAGAGCGGGAGAGAGAGAGGGGGTGAGAGAGAGATAGAGAGAGAGAGAGAGAGAGTGAGGGGGAGAGAGATACTGGAAGGAGAGAGAGAGACATAGAGACAGGGAAAGAAAGATAGGGAGAGAGAGAGAGCGTGTGGGAAGATATAGAGATAAAGAGATAGTTGGGGCAATAGAGAGAGAGAGAGAGAGAGAGAGAGAGAGAGAGAGAGCATGGGAGAGAGAGGGAGAGAGACAGATAGAGACAGAGAGGGAGAGAGACAAAGAGAGAGCTTGGGGAGAGAGAGAGGGAGAGGGAGAGAGAGAGGGATAGAGAGAGATGGATAGAGAGAGAGGGAGAGAGAGAGAGAGGTAGGTGAGAGAGAGGGACAAAGGGAGAGAGAGAGAGAGAGGGAGAGGGAGAGAGAGCATGGGAAGAGAGAAAGCTAAAGAGAGAGTGGGGGGAATATAGAGAGGGAGAGAGAGAGGGGTGAGAGAGAGAGAGAGAGAGAGAGAGAGAGAGAGACAGAGAGGGAGAGAGACAAAGAGAGAGCTCAGGGAGGGAGAGAGGGAGCAGGAGAGGGAGAGGGAGAGAGGGAGGCGGAGAGAGAGAGAGGGGGATAGATAGAGATAGAGAGAGAGGGAGAGAGAGAGTGGGGGAAGAGAGAGAGGGAGAGAGGGGTGGTGAGAGAGAGAGAGAGAGAGAGAGAGAGAGAGAGAAATGGGGGGAGAGGGTGAGAGAGAAGAGGGGAGCGTAGAGAGGAAGAGGGGGGTGAGAGAGAGAGGATGAGAGAGAGAGAGATGTGGAGGGAGAGAGAGGGTGATAGAGAGAGAGATATGAGAGAGTGAGGGGGAGAGAGAGGGGGGAGATGAAGCAAGAGAGAAAGATGGAGAGAGACAGAGAGAGGGGGCGAGAGAGAGTGAGATAGAGTAAGAGAGCAAGGTGAGGAGAGAGAGAGAGATTGAGGGGGGGGAGAAGAGAGTGGGGGAGAGAGAGAGAGAGAGAGAGAGAGAGAGAGAGAGGGGGGGGGAGAGAGAGAGACGAGGAGAGAGAGAGGGAGAGGGGGACGGGGAGGGGGACAAAGAGAGATAGGAGGAGAGGGAGAGAGAGAGGGAGAGAGAGGGAGGGGGAAGAGAGAGAGAGAGAGAGAGAGGGGCAGAGAGAGAGAGAGATAGAGAGAGAGAGAGAGGTATATAAAGAGGGGGAGAGAGAGGGAGGGAAAGAGAGAGAGGGAGAGGAAGAGAGAGAGGGGTAGAGAGAGGGAGGGAGGGAGAGAGGGAGAGGAGAGAGATACAAAGGGAGTGGGGGAGAGAGAGTGGGATAGAGAGATAGAGTGGAAGGAGAGAGCGAGCGAGAGAGAGAGAGAGAGAGAGGTTTGGGGGAGGGAGAGAGGGAGAGAGAGATGTGGGGGGATATAGATAGGGAGAGAGAGAGAGAGATTGATGCTTTGAATTTAAATAACTAATTACAATAGTTAGAGCTTTATTTTAGTGTTCATGACTTAGATGAAGGTCATAAAATTTTATTTATCATCTAAAATTAGAGGGCCACGACCAGACTTGGTGGGAAAGAAACACAGAAACCCTAATACTGGAGGGAGATCCTTTAGTGATTAAGTGGGAAGGTTTCAAAACTCTTATAAAGTCACATTTATACCTTATCAGTTATCTAGATTACTAGTGGATTCGGTGGAATTACTTCAAGCAAAGACGAGGGATGAGTGTATTGGATTACATGAAATTTAGGAAGATGAGATCATTTTGGGTATCTCTCCAAAGAACAGATATGTGATCCTAGAGTATATGAGGGGTTTAAATAGTCGTATGCAAAAGTAAGAGATGTTCACATCCATAACAATGATGTGGCTTGTGTATAGGCACAATATATAGAGAACATACACCAAATGAAAGGGAGACAAAGTGGGTCAAAGTGGAAGCATCACCATTAAGATTTATAGGAGAATAAGAAGAAGGGGCAAGAGGGGGAAGACAAAAATACAAGAGCTATAAAACATCAGTAAAAGTATCCAAACAACCACTAAAACCATTGTAACATTAAAGTTCATTTAGAGGAGAAGATTTGGATGTTGCATCTAGAGCTCAACTTAATGAGATAAAACAATGATGCTAAGAAGAAAAATATCATGGCCATAGATTCAATTAATTAGGTGGAAGTAAGCTCATACGTGGATTAGAATATTGTATATGCATTAATGAAAAATGGGATGAATCTAAGTAGCTTTCAAAAATAACAAGAGAAGGAAATGAACATACTCTTCCATATAAATACATAAGTCAAGAAGACTAAAATTGACGCTCTATTCGAATCTTGATCATAGGAAAATATCATAGCAATAAATATGATTATGAAATCTGGACTAAAGACTCATGACCATCCTATCCCATAACAATTAAGATCTATCAAGATGAAGGAAAAAATAAAGGTAAAAAAACGTACCGAGAATAAAATTTACTATTATCATTAATTTTATAGATGAAGCAGAATTAGATGTAATTTCAATTCATGTATGTGGAGTTATGTTTGGAAGTCCCTATAGGTAAATGTGGGATGCAATATTTGTGTGAAAAGCCATATAGTACCACCTCATATTTGGTACTATCCACATACATAAGAGAAACTCCAAAATTATTTGGTAAGTGCCAACTACTCTAAGAAAATAATGATTTCTAGAAAGAAGTATGCTTTACTATTTTTAATAGAAAATTATTTTTTTTAAGACTTAGTGAAAGTAAGGTCATCCCTAGAGGGGTCAATGAAGGAACAAAAACAAGAATTGGAAGAGTTTCTACATCCTTAAAAGGGTGTGCTCTAGAAGCCTAAATCTCTACCACCTAAGAGGGTAGTGGAGCATGAGACCCAATTGTTTCTAGACTCTCCATTACCAAACGTTGGGTTTTACATGTAATCATTTATAAAGAACCAAAATATGGTGTTATTCGACCAAGTACCGTACATGTGGGTCACCCATTATAATTGTTCCTAAGAATGATGTGACTTGGTGGATGTGCATTGGTTATAGGGTTTTAAACAAAATTATGCTCAAGAATGGATACCTCTTGCCAAGGATAGATGATATTTTTTGAAACAAGATAAATAATTCACCAAGCTAGACTTAAAATCAGGGTATCACCAGGTTTGAGTCAAAGAAGAGGATACCTAGAATACCACCTTCAAAACTAGACAAGGTTTGTATGAGTGGTTAGTAACTATATTTGACCTATGTGATGCACCAACTACATTCATGAAGTTAATGAATGATATATTTTTCACTTTTATAAGTTCATTTTTTTATTGTTTATTTAGAATTTCATTTATGACCTATACATTTCTACATAGGAGGAGCACATCTCACATTTTATGTAGGTACTAGAGACTTCAAAGAAGCACTAGTTGTTCGCACATCTCAAGAAGTGTGATTTTTCCTAGGTGGAGGGGAGTTGAAGGTAGATCCTTCCAAGATGGAGATGAAAAACATAGAATTGAGCATTTGTTCTTGTTTTTTAAATAATGTCTACAGATTTCTATGGTCATACATGGTAATTATGTTTCCATAATCAAGCTAAATTGCATTTTTTTTTATTGCATTATATGAAATATGATGAATAAAAAATGAAATGAATTATAGATGTTATGTCAAAATTTATAAGGGGGCACGCTACTAGTCATGTGATAAGTTGGGGTTGTCAATTACATTGAAATTTTTGTGGAGATTCCCTAAAGATTCGGGTAGTTGAAAAGCATAGTTTTTACATATTTTCCACAGAGGGAGGATTAAAATGTAGAGTGAGGTCATAAAGGAGAGAAACCATGCCCTAAATGGGTGCAATTCAATCCTTATTTTTTATAAAGAAGAGTTTGGTAAAATGGTAAAAGTTCTTGTTATTGGGTGTGTAGTTTTTTTGAGAGATTGCTCATTATATGGATGTGATGTGAAATACATCAAACCATGGGTAGAGATAATGTAACCCAAGAGGCTTAGTTGACCCTTATTATTCCAAAATAACAATGAGTAAGATATACTTGTGTTTGTATGTGTCAAGGACATTATTTGTGGTACAAGTGAAAAGGAATCATATTCTAAATGGCATAATGCTCTAGAAAAAAATATAGTTGTTTGGAAAATACAAAGATGCAAGTTTAAAGATTAGTTTCATCCAAGGAATTCATTCTTTTAACTATGAATTTTCTCTCTCAACTTCTAGGATAAAATTTTTAATAAACTTTTATTTAAATTAGGTATTGTATCAACAAACCAAAATATATTTAAAATTAAAAGAAAAAAAGTAGAAAATTATTTAAAACCACACAAACAATTTAAAAAAAAAAAAAAAAAAAAACTTTATACTAAAAATTTTAAACAAATAGATCGAAGAACAAAATAAGGTAGACTATCTCATGATTAAAGAATCAAACTGATAATTTTCCATAATAATTGTTTTCAAAATAATTTAAAATAAAAATAACATAAATAGAAAGAAAATTAAATACATTGAATTGTACATATACAATAAATCTATGTATGGAGTGAATTTAGTTTCTTTTAGATGTTATAAATGCATAAATTAGCAATGCAAGAATGAAAAGGAACACATTTCCAATGTAAATTTACAAGTTAACTTATAGATGAAATGATATTAATTTCAATTTCAAGCAATATTGTGATTTTTTTTAGTTTAAAATATATATTTGAATGTATAAATGGATTCGATACAATGACAAACTATGGGGCACTATAATTTTGCATATTAAAAAACTTAAACTCTAAACTTTTAAAAATCTTTGTCGAATTTCAATTAAAATTAAGCATACACAATGGCTAAAAAAAAAATCATTTTTATCTATTAAATAAAAAACCCATTAAATTTTTATTAAAAATAAAAATGGGTAAAATATAACTTCATATTGAAAGACTTCTGATTTTCAATTTAAAAAATAAAATAAAAGTTAAAGAGTAATTGTTAAACCAGTCAATTATATTGAATGCATTAAGATAGAAATAGAGAAATATGCATTCCTTCTCTGGTAACCTTGTAATATTAATTGCTCACAATAGAAAGTAGAGGACCAGAAAAGAATAGCCCGTTCCAAGATTACACAAAGTACTTATTATGGAGTATCGAAGATTCCACCTTAAATATAAGCCCGCACATTCTAAATTTAAGAAAACCTAATGACTTTGCACTGAAGTGGATAGATGACGTGGATGTGAAGAGAATTTCATGAAAAACATCTCAAGGTTTTTTTTGTTATAGATGTTGTGGTAAATTGTGATCCACTCCTTTAACGGTCAATCAAGATTTTTCTGAGATACTGAAGTAGGGAATATTTATATTTATGTTTTTTTTTGGTGGTGGTGCGGTGTATATATATGGGTGCCTCTGAATGAATAGGTGTGGTGTATGTTCTGGAGAGAGGAAAAGGAATTTTCTGGAGGCTCGGGGATTCTTCCTTGAATGTATTCTAGTACATAATTGTTTTCAGCTATGATCTCCAACCTAGCTTTCCATGCAGAAAAGTTTGATGCATCACCCAAATTTTCATGCTCCTTGAAGGTAGAGGAAGACATATTGAATTTGGAAAGTAGATATGCTTTCTGATAACGAGGGCTTCACTGCTTGTCTTCTTCTTTGCTTGTCCTTCACCTTATCTTTGATACCATGTTGGATTTTTAGATTGTTCTATGTTGTATCAATTACTTTAGCCAAAATTAATCCTTCATTAACAATGCATCAAATTATTAGTAGTGTAATCAATCATAAACAGTCACTGATGATAGAAAAACACATGCAGTGAAAAAGAAGATAACATCACAACCATAAGAGACAACAAATTGGTCCAAGACCAAGGAAAAATTCCATAAGGGGGTCCATTTCAAATATTCTTCTTCAATAGATCGCCATGAATTTTTTTTAGCAGAGAGTACAATGAACCCAATACATATGCAATGGAAAATATACAGATTAGATATATAGATCTACAAATCTAAAACATTTGAAGAAACATTGATCCAATGGATCACAAAAGAATATTGATATCAACAACCAAATCCTAGATCTAAACCCAAGATGCTATCAAAGATTGAATGAGTGCATCTGTGACTGAGTGACTGATGTCTAGAAGCCTTGCACAAGCAATAGAGGCTGATATAACTCAGATCTACCCATAAAAACCCTTAGTCCCACCCACAAGACGTTGTGCCCATAGTTATAGTTTTCTTGGCCACTACCTAGACACCATGTGCCAACAACTTTGGCCTTGATCAACTCGACCTAGCCCTAGAACCCAAGTCACGACCTTGACACATTGAGCCTGTGGCTCTGGGGCCCTAACCGCTACCTTGACACACTGAGCTTGCAACTCTGAGCCAATTGCAGTGGTTATGTGCCTATGGCTATGGCCTAGAAGCCCTAATTCAGAGTGACCCTATCGCCTGTGATTTTTTACACTGCGCAAGCTTATTCTATCGAATCTATGCGAGCCAAAACATAATAGACAAATGAAGACAAAGAGTGCAAGAAGAAAATCTCATGAGCGAATGTGTGAGAATGAGCTTGAGGTCGCTTCTATTTATAGATTTTTTGAGGGATCGCTCGGGGATTTAACTAAATCCACATGTTCTTAGGGCGACCCATTCCATTTCATTCTAATAAATAAAATAATTCATAATTTAACTTTCTCTTAACCAATTGGGGTGATATATAGGTTGATTTTGGTCGTCTCGAAAAGAGGAATCTATTGCAATTATAATCTTGACCATATGAGTTGTCCAAAGTGGAATTTGACTCTGGTTGTGAAAATTAACAAGTAGAAGAGTTATTGAAAGTAAGGTCATCCATGGAGGGGTCTATGAAGGAACAAAAAAAGGAATTGGAAGAGTTGCTATATGCATACAAGGGTGTGCACTATAATCCTAAAGCTACCACCCAAGAGGGGAAGTGGAACATGAGACCCAATTGTTTGTTGAATCTCCATTGTCAAACATTGGGTTTCACAGGTAATAATTTATAAATAATTATAATATGGTGTTATTCGACCAAGTACCTCAAATATGGGTCACCCATTATAATTGTGCTTAAGAAGGATGTGATTTGGTGGATGTGCATTGGTTATAGGTTTTTAAACAAAATTATACTCAAGAATGGGTACCTCTTGCCTAGGATAGATGACATGTTTTGTAACAAGATAAATACTTCACCAAGCTAGACTTAAATTTAGGGTACCAGGTTTGATTCAAACAAGAGTATACCTAGAAGACCACCTTCAAAACTAGACAAGGTTTGTATGATTGGTTAGTAATGATATTTGACCTATGTGATGCACCAACTACATTCATGAAGTTAATGAATGATATATTGTGCACTTTTATAAGTTTATTTTTTATTGTTTATTTATAAGTTCATTTGTGATGCATAAATTTTTACCTGGGAGGAGAACATCTCACATTTGATGTAGGTGTTAGAGACTTTAAAGAAGCACTAATTGTTGGCACATCTCAAGAAGCATGTTTTTTCACAATAGCCTTTGGTGTATTTGGGATATGTGATAGGTGGAGGAAAGTTGAAGATATATCCTTCCAAGATGGAGATGTAAAATATAGAATTGAGCATTTGTTCTTGTTGTTTAAATAATGTCTACAGATGACTATGGTCATACATGAAAATTATGTTTCCTTAAACCAACTAAATTGCATTGTTGTTTATTTCATTCTATGAAATATGATGAACTAAAAATGAAATTATTTTTAGTTGTTATGCCAAAAGTTATAGGGGATACCCTACTTCAAATTCGATAAGTTGTGGTTGTTAATTACGTTGAAAGTATTATGGAGATTCCCTATAGATTATAGTAGTTGAAAATCGTAGCTTTTACATATTTTCCACGGAGGGAGGAATAAAATGTAGAGTGAGGTCATAAAGGAGAGAAACCATGCCCTTAATGGGTGCATTTTCAATCCTTTTTTTTGATTAAAAAGAGTTTGGTAAAATGGTAAAAGTTTTTATGACCGGGTGTATAGTCTTGTTGAGATATTTCTTGTTATATGGATGTGATGTGAAATACATCAAACTATGGGTAGAGACAATGTAACCATTTAGAGGCTTAGTTGACCCTTATTATTCTCAAAATAATGATGAATGTACTACATAGTGGACATGCTTAGCATGTAAATATATTTGTGTTTGTATGTGTCAAGGACATGATCTGTGGTACAAGTGAAAATGAATCATATTGTAAATGGCATAATGCTCTATAAAGAAATATAGTAGTTTGGAAAATACACAAAGGCAAGTTTGAAGATTAGTTTCCTCTAAGGAATCCATTCATTTAACTATGAATTTTCTCTATCAACTTCTTGGATAATTTTTTTAATAAACTTTTAGTCAAATTAGATATTGTAGCTAAAAACCAAAATGTATTTAAAATTAAAAGAAGAAAAAAATAGAAAAATATTTAAAACCACACAAACTATTTTAACAAAAAAAACCTTTATACTAAAATTTTAAAACAAATAGATCGAACAACAAAATAACATACACTATCTAGCTCACTCCTTATATGATTAAAGAAACAAAGTGATAATTTTCATTAAAAATTGTTTTCAATCTTTAAAACCTTATAATAAAAAAACAAAAACAAAATATAATTTAAAATAAAAAATAACATAAATAGAAAGAAAATTAAATAAATTAAAATGTACATATACAATAAATCTATATATGCAATGAATTTAATATCTTTTAAATGTTATAAATGCATAAATTAGCAATACAAGAATTAAAAGAAACACGTTTACAATGTAAATTTACAAATTAAGTTTGATCACATCTTGACCTTGAGTTGAAAATCACATTAAATTCTTACACAGTTTAACTTATAAATGAAATGACATTAATTTGGGGATTCAATTTCAAGTAGTATTGTGATTTTTTTTATTTTAAAATATATTTTTGAATGTATAAATGAATTCAATACAGTAATAAATATGGGGCACTGGAGTTTTACATATTAAGCAACTTAAACTCTAAGATTTTAAAAATCTTTGTCCAATTTCAATTAAAATTAAGCAGAAAAAATGACTGAAAAAATTTATTTTTATCTATTAATTAAACTACACATTAAATTATAATTGAAAATAAAAATGAGTAAAATATAATTCATATTGAAAAACTTGTGATTTTCAAATTTAAAAAAAAAAAAAAAAAAAAAAAAAAACCAAAACAAAAATTAAAAAGTAACTGTCAAGACAATCAATTATATTGAATGGGACAATCAATTATATTGAATGGGTTAAGATAGAAATAGAAAATTATTCACTCCTTCTCGGGTAACCTTGCAATATTAATTGTTGACAACGGAAGTAGAGGACCAGAAAAGTAGAGGACCAGAATTGAATGGGTTAAGATAGAAATAGAAAATTATTCACTCCTTCTCGGGTAACCTTGCAATATTAATTGTTGACAACGGAAGTAGAGGACCAGAAAAGTACAGCCATTGCCAAGATTAATATTCCAAATTAAAGAAAATCCAACGACTTTGCACGGACCTGGATAGATGAAGATGACGTGGATGTGCGGGTAATTTCATGAGAAACATATGAAGATTTTTTTTGTTATAGACGTTGGGGTAAACCACAACTGTGATCCGCTCCTTTAACGGTCAATCAAGAATTTTGTGATCCACTCCTTTAACGGTCAATCAAGAATTTTGTGATCCACTCCTTTAACGGTCAATCAAGATTTTTTTGAGATACTGAGTGATGGAATCTTTATGTTTATGTTTTTTTTTTGGGTGGTGGTGGTGGTGCTATATATATATGGGTGGTGTTTATATGGGTGGTGTTTTTTAACGAATGGGTTCCTATGTTTATATTGTGTTTGTGTTGTTTGTCCGTACAACACTGTGTATTATTGAAATTTGAATGAGGGGTGAATGGCGAATTGAATGGGAAATAGGAAGGAATGAATGACTAGGAGGGAACCAGAGAGCCGAGTGGACGGGAGGGAATCCGAAAGGCCTAACCGTCATATTTGTTGCAGCCGTGACAGGTATGTTTCTTGTATGTCAATATGAGTTCCTCTGTTTCTGTCTATATTGTTTCTGTTTAATTGTTGACAACGGAAGTAGAGGACCAGAAAAGTACAGCCATTGCCAAGATTAACATTCCAAATTAAAGAAAATCCAACGAATTTGCACCGACCTGGATAAATGAAGATGACGTGGATGTGCGGAGAATTTCATGAGAAACATATGAAGATTTTTTTTGTTATAGACGTTGGGGTAAACCACAACTGTGATCCGCTCCTTTAACGGTCAATCAAGAATTTTGTGATCTTCTCCTTTAACGGTCAATCAAGATTTTTCTGAGATACTGAGTGATGGAATCTTTATGTTTTTTTTTTTTTTTTTGGGTGGTGGTGGTGCTATATATATATATGGGTGGTGCTTTTGAACGAATGGGTTCCTCTGTTTCCATTTATATTGTCTGTCCGTACAACACTGCGTATTATTGAAATTTGAATGAGGGGTGAATGGCGAATTGAATGGGAAATAGGGAGGGATGAATGACGAGAAGGGAACCAGAGAACCGAGTGGACAGGAGGGAATTATAAAGGCCTAACTGTCATATTTTTTGCAGCATATTTGTCAGCGTATTTGTTGCAGTCGTGACATGTATGTTTCTTGTATGTCAATATGAGTTCCTCTGTTTCTGTCTATATTGTTTATGTTTATATTGTGTGTGTGTAAGAGAGAGAGAGAGGGAGAGAGAGGGGGAAAGAAAGATAGGGAGAGAGAGAGAGCGCGTGGGAAGAGATAGAGATAAAGAGATAGTTGGGGCAACAGAGAGAGAGAGAGAGAGAGAGAGAGAGAGCATGGGAGAGAGAGGGAGAGAGATAGATTGGAAGGAGAGAGAGACACATAGAGACAGATAGAGACAGAGAGGGAGAGAGACAAAGAGAGAGCTTGGGGAGAGAGAGAGGGAGAGGGAGAGAGACAGGGGGGAGGGAGAGAGGGATAGAGAGAGATGGATAGAGAGAGTGGGGGGAAGAGAGAGAGGGAGAGAGAGAGAGAGACAAAGGGGGAAAGAGAGAGAGAGGGAGGGAGAGAGAGATTGGAAGGTGAGAGAGAGAGAGAGAGAGGGAGAGAGAGAGATAGCATGGGAAGAGAGAGAGCTACAGAGAGAGTAGGGGGAATATAGAGAGGGAGAGAGAGAGGGGTGAGAGAGAGAGAGAGATTGTTTGAGAGGGAGAGGGAGAGAGAGAGATTGGATAGAGAGACAGAAAGAGATAGAGAGGGAGAGAGAAAAAGAGAGAGCTCAGGGGGGGAGAGAGGGAGCGAGAGAGGGAGAGTGAGAGAGGGAGGGGGAGAGAGAGAGGGGGGGATGGATATAGATAGAGAGAGAGGAAGAGAGAGCAGGGGGAAGAGAGAGAGGGAGAGAGAGAGAAATGGGAGGAGAGGGTGAGAGAGAAGAGGGGAGGGTAGAGAGGGAGAGGGGGTGAGAGAGAGAGGGATGGGGGGGAGAGAAAGGGTGAGAGAGAGAGATATTAGAGAGTGAGAGAGAGGGGGGAGACGGAGCGAGAGAGAAAGAGGGAGAGAGTGAGATAGAGTAAGAGAGCAAGGTGAGGAGAGAGAGAGAGAGATCGAGGGGGGGGGGAGAAGAGAGTGGGGGGGAGAGAGAGAGAGAGAGAGAGAGATAGGGGGGAGCGAGGGGGAGAGAGAGAGAGAGACGAGGAGATAGAGGGGGAGGGGGAGTGGGACAAAGAGAGATAGGAGGAGAGGGAGAGAGTCGGGGGAAGAGAGAGAGGGAGAGAGAGAGAGGTGGGGAGAGAGAGAGAGAGAGAGGTATATAGAGAGGGGGAGAGAGAGGGAGGGAAAGAGAGAGAGGGAGAGGAAGAGAGAGAGGGGTAGAGAGAGGGAGAGGAGAGAGATACAAAGGGAGTGGGGGAGAGAGATTGGGATAGAGAGATAGAGTGGAAGGAGAGAGAGAGAGAGAGAGAGGTTTGTGGGAGGGAGAGATGGAGAGAGAGATGTGGGGGGATTTAGAGAGGGAGAGAGAGAGAGAGATTGATGCTTTGAATTTAAATCACTGATTACAATAGTTAGAGCTTTATTTTAGTGTTCATGACTTAGATGAAGGTCATTAAATTTTATTTATCATCTAAAATTAGAGCGCCACGACCAGACTTGGTGAGAAAGAAACACAAAAACCCTAATACTAGAGGGAGATCCTTTAGTGATTAAGTGGGAAGGTTTCAAAACTCTTATAAAGTCACATTTATACCTTATCAGTTATCTAGATGACTAGTGGATTCGGTGGAATTACTTCAAGCAAAGACGAGGGATGAGTGTATTGGATTACATGAAATTTAGGAAGATGAGATCATTTTGGGTATCTCTCCAAAGAACAGATACGTGATCCTAGAGTATATGAGGGGTTTAAATAGTTGTATGCAAAAGTAAGAGATGTTCACATCCATAACAATGATGTGGCTTGTGTATAGGCATAATATATAGAGAACATACACCAAATGAAAGGGAGACAAAGTGGGTCAAAGTTGAAGTATCACCATTAAGATTTATAGGAGAATAAGAAGAAGGGGAAAGAGGGGGAAGAAAAAAATACAAGAGCTATAAAACATCAGTGAAAATATCCAAACAACCACTAAAACCATTGTAACATTAAAGTTCGTTTAGAGGAGAAGATTTGGATGTTGCATCTAGAGCTCAACTGAATGAGATAAAACAATGATGCTAAGAAGAAAAATCTCATGGCCATAGATTCAAGTAATTAGGTGGAAATAAGCTCATATGTGGATTAGAATATTGTATGTGCATTAATGAAAAAGGGGATGAATCTAAGTAGCTTTCAAAAATAACAAGAGAAGGAAATGAACATACTCTTCCATATAAATACATAAGTCAAGAAGACTAAAATTGATGCTCTATTCAAACCCTGGTCATAGGAAAATATCATAGCAATAAATATGATTATGAAATTGGGACTAAAGACTCATGACCATCCTATCCCATAACAATTAAGATGTGTCAAGGTGGAAGAAAAAATAAAGGTAAAAAAACGTATCGAGAATCAAATTTACTATTATCATTAATTTTATTGATGAAGCAGAATTAGATGTAATTTCAATTTATGTATGTGGAGTTATGTTTGGAAGTCCCTATATGTAAATGTGGGATGCAATATTTGTGTGAAAAGCCATATATTACCACCTCATATTTGGTACTATCCACAAACATAAGGGAAACTCCAAAATTCTTTGGTAAGTGCCAACTATGCTAAGAAAATAATAATTTCTAGAAAGAAGTATGCTTTACTATTTTTAAGAGAAAATTAGTTTTTTTAAGACTTAGTGAAAGTAAGGTCATCCCTAGAGGGGTCAAAGAAGGAACAAAAAAAAGAATTGGAAGAGTTGCTACATCCTTAAAAGGGTGTGCTCTAGAAGCCTAAATCTCTACCACCTAAGAGGGTAGTGGAGCATGAGACCCAATTTTTTCTAGACTCTCCATTACCAAACGTTGGGTTTTACATGTAATCATTTATAAAGAACCAAAATATGGTGTTATTCGACCAAGTACCGTACATGTGGGTCACCCGTTATAATTGTTCCTAAGAATGATGTGACTTGGTGGATGTGCATTGGCTATAGGGTTTAAACAAAATTATGCTCAAGAATGGATACCTCTTGCCTAGGATAGATGATATTTTTTGAAACAAGATAAATAATTCACCAAGGTTTGAGTCAAAGAAGAGGATACCTAGAATACCACCTTCAAAACTAGACAAGGTTTGTATGAGTGGTTAGTAACGATATTTGACCTATGTGATGCACCAACTACATTCATGAAGTTAATGAGTGATATATTTTTCACTTTTCTAAGTTCGTTTTTTATTGTTTATTTAGAATTTCATTTATGATCTATACATTTCTACATAGGAGGAGCACATCTCACATTTTATGTAGGTACTAGAGACTTCAAAGAAGCACTAGTTGTTCACACGTCTCAAGAAGTGTGTTTTTTCATAGGTGGAGGGGAGTTGAAGCTACATCCTTCCAAGATGGAGATGAAAAATATAGAATTGAGCATTTGTTCTTGTTGTTTAAATCATGTCTACAAATGTCTATGGTCATACATGGCAATTATGTTTCCATAAACAGGGTAAATTTCGTTGTTTTTTATTGCATTATATGAAATATGATGAATAAAAAATGAAATGAATTATATATGTTATGTCAAAATTTAGAAGGGGGCACCCTACTACACATGCGATAAGTTGGGGTTGTCAATTACATTGAAATTATTGTGGAGATTCCATAAAGATTCGGGTAGTTGAAAAGCATAGTTTTTACATATTTTCCACAGAGGGAGGATTAAAATGTAGAGTGAGGTCATAAAGGAGAGAAACCATGCCCTAAATGGGTGCATTTCAATCCTTATTTTTTATTAAAAAGAGTTTGGTAAAATGGTAAAAGTTCTTATTATTGGGTGTGTAGTCCTGTTGAGAGATTGCTCGTTATATGGATGTGATATGAAATACATCAAACCATGGGTAGAGATAATGTAACCCAAGAGGCTTAGTTGACCCTTATTATTCCAAAATAACAATGAATAAGATATACTTGTGTTTGTATGTGTCAAGGACATTATCTGTGGTGCAAGTGAAAAGGAATCATATTCTAAATGGCATATTGCTCTAGAAAAAAAACATAGTTGTTTGGAAAATACAAAGATGCAAGTTTAAAGATTAGTTTCCTCCAAGGAATACATTCTTTTAACTATGAATTTTCTCTCTCAACTTCTAGGATAAAATTTTTAGTAAAATTTTAGTTAAATTAGGTATTGTATCAACAAACCAAAATATATTTAAAATTAAAAGAGAAAAAGTAAAAAATTATTTAAAACCACACAAACAATTTAAAAAAAAAAAAAAAACTTTATACTAACAATTTTAAACAAATAGATCGAAGAACAAAATAAGGTAGACTATCTCACTCCTTATATGATTAAAGAATCAAACTGATAATTGTCCATAATAATTGTTTTTAAAATAATTTAAAATAAAAATAACATAAATAGAAAGAAAATCAAATACATTGAATTGTACATATACAATAAATCTATGTATGGAGTGAATTTAGTTTCTTTTAGATGTTATAAATGCATAAATTAGCAATGCAAGAATTAAAAGGAACACATTTCTAATGTAAATTTACAAATTAAGTTTGACATCATGTTGACTATGAGTTGAAAAACATATTAAATTAGAACAGAATTTAATTTATAGATGAAATGATATTAATTTCAATTTCAAGCAATATTGTGATTGTTTTTAGTCTAAAATATACGTTTGAGTGTATAAATGGATTCAATACAATGACAAACTATGGGGCACTGGAATTTTACATATTAAAAAACTTAAACTCTAAACTTTTAAAAATCTTTGCCGAAATTCAATTAAAATTAAGCATACACAATGGCTGAAAAAAAAAATCATTTTTATCTATTAAATAAAAAACCCATTAAATTTTTATTAAAAATAAAAATGGGTAAAATATAACTTCATATTGAAAAACTTCTGATTTTCAATTTAAAAAATAAAATAAAAGTAAAAGAGTAATTGTTAAATCAGTCAATTATATTGAATGCATTAAGATAGAAATAGAGAAATAGAGAAATAGAAAAATATGCATTCCTTAAATAGAGAAATAGAGAAATATGCATTCCTTCTCTGTTAACCTTGTAATATTAATTGTACACAGTAGAAAGTAGAGGACCAGAAAAGAATAGCCCATGCCAAGATTACACAAAGTACTTATTATGGATTATTGAAGATTCCACCTTAAATTCAAGCCCGCACATTCTAAATTTAAGAAAACCCAATGACTTTGCACTGAAGTGGATAGATGACGTGGATGTGAAGAGAATTTCATGAAAAAAATCTCAAGGTTTTTTTTTGTTATAGATGTTCTGGTAAACTGTGAGCCACTCCTTTAACGGTCAATCAAGATTTTTTTAGAGATACTGAGGTAGGGAATATTTATGTTTATGTTTTTTTTGGTGGTGGTGCGATGTATATATATGGGTGTCTTTAAATGAATAGGTGTGGTGTATGTTCTTGAGAGAGGCAAAGGAATTTTTTGGAGGCTCGGGCATCCTTTCTTGAATGTATTTTAGTATATCTTTTCTTGAATGTATTCTAGTACATTATTGTTTTCAGTTATGATCTCCAATCTGGCTTTCCATGCATAAAAGTTGGATGCATCATCCAAATTTTCATGCTCCTTGATGGTAGAGGAAGACATATTGAATTTGGAAAGTAGATATGCTTTCTAATAATGAGGGCTTCACTGCTTGTCTTCTTCTTGGCTTGTCCTTCACCTTATCTTTGATACCATGTTATATTTTTAGATTGTTCTATGTTGTATCAATTACTTTAGCCAAAATTACTTCTTCATTAACAATGCATCAAATTATTAGTAGTGTAATCAATCATAAAAATTCACTGATGATAGAAAAACACATGCAGTGAAAAAGAAGATAACATCACAACCATAAGAGACAACAAATTGGTCCAAGCGGGGTCCATTTCAAATCTTCTTCTTCAGTAGATCGCCATGAAAAGTTTTTAGTAGAGAGTACAATGAACCCAATACATATGCAATGGAAAATATATAGATTAGATATATATATCCACAAATCTACAACATTTGAAGAAACATTGATCCAATGGATCACTAAAGAATATTGATATCAACAACCAAATCCTAGATCTAAACCCAAGATACTATCAAAGACTGAATGTGTGCATCTGTGACTGAGCGACTAGTGTCTGGAAGCCTTGCGCAAGCAACAGAGACTGATATAACTCAGATCTACCCATAAAAATCCTTAGCCCCACCCACAAGACGTTATGCCCATAGTTATAGTTTCCTTGGTCAGCACCTCTGGTCCTGATCAACTCGACCTAGCCCTAGAACCCAAGTCACGACCTTGACACACTGAGCCTGCAGCTCTGGCACCCCGACCACTACCTTGACACATTGAGCTTGCAACTCTGACCCAATTGTAGTAGTTATGTGCCTGTGGCTATGGCCTAGAAGCCCTAATTCAGAGTGACCCTATCGCTTGTGATTTTTTACACTGCGCTAGCTTATTCTGTCGAATCTATGCGAGCCAAAACAGAATATACAAATGAATACAAAGAGTGCAAGAAGAAAATCTCATGAATGAATGTGTGAGAATGAGCTTGAGGTCGCTTCTATTTATATATTTTGTGAGAGATCGCTCTGGGATTTAACTAAATCCACATGTGCTTAGGGCAATCCAATTCATTTCATTCTAATAAATAAAATAATTCATAATTTAACTTTCTCTTAACCAATTGGGGTGATATATAGGTTGATTTTGGTCGTCTCGAAAAGAGGAATCTAATGTAATTATACTCTTGACCATATGAGCTGTCCAAAGTGGAATTTGACTCTGGTTGTGAAAATTAACAAGTAGAAGAGTTATTGAAAGTAAGGTCATCCATGGAGGGGTCTATGAAGGAACAAAAAAAGGAATTGGAAGAGTTGCTATATGCATACAAGGGTGTGCACTAGAATCCTAAAGCTACCACCCAAGAGGTGAAGTGGAACATGAGACCCAATTGTTTCCTGACTCTCCATTGTCAAACGTTGGGTTTCACAGGTAATCATTTATAAATAATTGTAGAGGCGCATCTACAGCCCAATATGACCCCGATGTCAGGTGGGTCACGTCCTCATACAAAATGTCGGCTTAAGTTTTAAAATAAAAATAAAAATCGCATTAGGTGAATTTGAATGGATCATAAATTTACCTTTAACATAAAAAATTACCACATTGAATTTCCAAATTAAGTAAAATTGTAAACATCTTTACTCTTTACTAAAGTCAATACCATTTCCTAAATCAAAGGAAAAGAGTTAATTCAACACAAACAATCAAAATCCAAAATCTTTTAATATTTCTTTTAATTAAATATTTGTAAAATGAATTTATACTTACTCCAGAGATATGGTAAATAAATAAAATATATATATAAACTAGATGTATGGTAAATAAATAAAAATTCTTTTTATATTTATTCCATAAACCTTTTTATATTTAAAAAAGCTTTAAAAAGAGGTTTTATTTAGATGAAGCCTATGGGACAAATACCATGGGACAAATTAATATTGATACCATGGGCCAAATACCATGAGTAAATAAATAAATATAAAAGAGGTATAAACAAGTATGATAAATAAATAAATAAATATAAAATAGATATAAAGAGGTATGGTAAATAAATAAATATAAAAGAGGCATAAAGAGGTAAGGTAAATAAATAACAATATATCGAATAGGATTATAAAGAAAAATATAATTATATAACAAGTCTATGGGCCAAATACCATAGTAAAGAAAAGGGGTATGGTAAATAAATAAAAATATAAATAAACTAGAGGTATGGTAAGTAAATAAAACCTCTTTTCATATTTACTCCATAATCTGCTTTATATTTACGAATATTTGTGTTCATTAGTTTACAAAACTAAGAATAAATAGAGAGAGAGTGATAAGGGAGAGATGGAGAGAGAGTGTGTATGTTTAGGGGTGAGATAAAGAGACAAAGTAAGATGTATGGAAAGAAGGGGGGAGAGAAGAAGTGAGAAGGAGAGAGGGAGGGATATAGTAATGTAGTTGGAGAGAGAGAGGGGTGGAAAGAGAGAGAAAAAGAAAGGGATGGGGGAAGAGAGAGGATTAGAGAGAGAGAGATATGGGGGAAGAGAGAGGATTGGAGGGAAAGGAGAGAGAGAGAGGTGGGAGAGAAAGGGAGAGAGAGGAAGGATGAGAGAGAAGAGGAGAGTGATGGGGGAAGAGAGAGTATTGGAGAGAGAGAGAGAGAGAGAGAGAGAGATCAGGGAAGAGAGAGGGATTTAGGGGAGAGAGAGAGAGAGAGAGAGAGAGAGATCGAGATCAGGGAAGAGAGAGGGATTTAGGGGAGAGAGAGAGAGAGGAAGGACGACATAGAGGACTTGAGAGAGAGGAGGAGAGAGGGATCGATAAGAGAGATGGAGTTGGAGGGGGAGAGATGTAGGAAATAATAAATATAGAGAGTGAGAAGTGGAGAGAGGGAAGGAGTGACAAGGGAGAGACAAAGAGAGAGTGTGTATGTTTGGGGTTAAGATAAAGAGACAAATAAGGAGAGATGGAGATAAGGGGGGAGAAGGAGATATAAGGAGAGAGGGAGGGATATAGTAACATAGTTGGTGGGTGAAGGGAGAGAGAGAGGGAGAGAGAGATGGGAGGGAAAGGGAAAGAGAGGAAGGAAGAGAGAGGATGTGAGAGAGTGGAGAGAGGGAGGGAAAGAGAGATGGACTTGGAGGGGGAGGAGGAGAGAGGTAAGAAGAAAGAAATAGAGAGAGAAAGGTGGAGAGAGAGAGAGTGAGTAAGTGATAAGGAAGATGGAGAGAGAGGGAGAGAGGGGGAAGATAGAGATATAGATGGAAGGTGAAGAGAGGGAAGAAGAGAGAGATGGGGAGAGGAGGGGATTGACAAAGAGATTGATATATATGGATTGCGAGAGTGTGTGTGTTTAGGGGGGTGAGATAGAGAGACAAAAAAGAAGAGATGGAGGGGGATATAGATATGGATGGAGGATGGAGAGAGGGAAGAATATTTCTCACACTAGATGGATTGATATAAGTGGAGATGGTGATTTATAATCCTATTTGATTATTTGCACTATATGCATCGATTTTAGTGTAGATATTTATTTCTAATGATATTTGATTACTTGCACTAGATGCATTGTTTTTAGTGTAGGTGGTGATTTCTAATACAATTTGATTGCTTGCACTGAATTTGTTGATTTTAATTTAGATGTCGATTTATAATTATATTTGATTACCTGCACTAGATGAATTGGTTTCAATGTAGATGATTTCTAATCCTATTTGATTTATTTGAGTAAATGCATTGATTTCAGTGTAGATGTTGGTTTCTAGAGAGAGAGAGAGAGAGATAAGGAAGATGGAGAGAGAGGGAGAGAGGGAGAAAGGAGGAAAGAGAGATATTAATGGGGGAGAGGGAGAGAAGGGGAAGATAGAGATATAGATGGAAGGTGAAGAGAGGGAAGAAGAGAGAGAGGGGGAGAGGGGGTGATTGAAAAAGAGATTGATATAGATACGAGGAGGCGCATTGTGTTTAGGGGTGAGATAGAGGTAAAAGAATAGATGGAGGGGGATATAGATATGGATGGAGGGTGGAGAGAGGGAGGAATATTTCTCGCACTAGATGGATTGATATAAGTGGAGATGGTGATTTCTAATCCTATTTGATTATTTGCACTAGATGCATCGATTTTAGTGTAGATATTTATTTCTAATGATATTTTATTACTTGCACTAGATGCATTGATTTCAATGTAGGTGGTGATTTCTAATACAATTTGATTGCTTGCACTGAATGTGTTGATTTAAATTTATATGTCAATTTATAATTATATTTGATTACTTGCACTAGTTGACTTAATTTCAATGTAGATAATTTCTAATCCTATTTGATTGTTTGCACTAAATACATTGATTTCAGTGTAGATGGCGATTTCTAATCCTATTTGATTTCTTTGAGTAAATGCATTGATTTCAGTGTAGATGTTGGTTCCTATAGAGAGAGAGAGAGAGAGAGGACAAAAGGAGGAAAGAAAGATATTAGCGGGGGAAAGGGAGAGAAGGGGAAGAGAGGGAAGAAGAGAGAGATGGGGAGAGAGAGTGATCGACAAAGAGAATGATATATATGGAGTGCGAGAGTGTGTGTGTTTAGGGGGGTGAGATAGAGACAAAAAAAAAGAGATGGATGGGAATATAGATATGGATGGAGGGTGGAGAGAGGGAAGAATATTTCTTGCACTAGATGGATTGATTTAAGTGGAGATGGTGATTTAAAATCCTATTTTATTATTTGCAGTAGATGCATCGATTTTAGTGTAGATATTTATTTCTAATGATATATGATTACTTGCACTAGATGCATTGATTTCAGTGTAGGTGATGATTCCTAGTACTATTTGATTGCTTGCACTGGATGTGTTGATTTCAATTTAGACGTTGATTTATAATTATATTTGATTGCTTGCACTAGATGCATTGATTTCAATGTAGATTATTCCTAATACTATTTGATTGTTTGCGCTAAATGCATTGATTTCAATGTAGATGGCGATTTCTAATCCTATTTGATTGCTTTGATTAAATGCATTGATTTCAGTGTAGATGTTGGTTTCTAATCTTATTTGATTGATTGCATTAGGTGCATTGATTTCAATGTAAAAGTTATTTTCTAATCTTATTTGATTGCTTGCATTAAATGCATTGATTTCAATGTATATGTTGATTTATGATTTGATGTAATTGGATATATGATAGTACATTAATATTAAAGTGATTGGATTAACAATATGCATTGATTTTAGTGTAAGCACAAAAAGTTATTAACAATGTAGATTGATTTTTGTGTTATAGTAATTTAAGCTATTAATATTGGAGAGCAAGAGAGACAAGGTATCATGTTTACTATAACAGATCGAGCTAAAGATTTAAATGGTTTACGATTTAAATTTTCTTTTCATATAATCAGTATGAAAAGATAACAAAACTAACAAGGGAGGAAATAAGAATAGTAGAAGAAAATAGTTTGAGATTGATTGTAACATGAGTACGTTCTTATTATTCACATTTTCTATCTTTCAACACTATTATTGTCACTTTTCATTTAAAAAAAATATTTCATCACTTTTCATCATTATAGTTATTACCAATAATTATCATCTCAACGAATTGAGGTAACTAAGAAAATTTAAAATTAAAATGACCAAGTTAATCTCAGAAATATTTAGCATATTTAAAATGATTATATTAATATTTGATATATTTACATATTACTGATAAAATTAATCATATCTTTGATAGATTTTCCTTAGCAGCACACGACTGAAACCAACTTAGATCCATCTTACATCTCAAAAATATACAAAAATTTTAATAATCTGAAAAATGTGATGTTGATGCCTCCGACTGGAACCAGCCTAGATCCATCTAACTCTAGATCTATCATGCTCCGAGAGGGATCAAATCTCTCGAGGTGAAAACCTTTCCTCAAATTTTGCACTCAAAAATAGGTTTGCACCTCGAGAGATTTGATCCCTCTCGGCGCATGATAGATCGAGAGTTAGATGGATCTAGGCTGGTTATAATATGGTGTTATTCGACCAAGTACCTCACATATGGGTCACCCATTATAATTGTGCTTAAGAAGGATGCGACTTGGTGGATGTGCATTGGTTATAGGTTTTTAAACAAAATTATGCTCAAGAATGGGTACCTCTTGCCTAGGATAGATGACATGTTTTGTAACAAGATAAATACTTCACCAAGCTAGACTTAAATTTATGGTATCACCAGGTTTGAGTCAAACAAGAGTATACCTAGAAGACCACCTTCAAAACTAGACAAGGTTTGTATGAGTGGTTAGTAATGATATTTGACCTATGTGATGCACCAACTACATTCATGAAGTTAATGAATGATATATTGTGCACTTTTATAAGTTTATTTTTTATTGTTTATTTAGAAGTTAATTTGTGATGCATAAATTGCTACCTAGGAGGAGAACATCTCACATTTGATGTAGGTGTTAGAGACTTTAAAAAAGCACTAATTGTTGGCACATCTCAAGAAGTCTGTTTTTTCAAAATAGCCTTTGGTGTATTTGGGATATGTGATAGGTGGCGGAAAGTTGAAGATATATCCCTCCAAGATGGAGATGCAAAATATAGAATTGAGCATTTGTTCTTGTTGTTTAAATAATGTCTACAGATGACTATGGTCATACATGGAAATTATGTTTCCTTAAACCAACTAAATTGCATTGTTGTTTATTTCATTCTATGAAATATAATGAATTAAAAATGAAATTATTTATAGTTGTTATGCCAAAAGTTATAGGGGATACCCTACTTCAAATTCGATAAGTTGTGGTTGAGGGAGGAATAAAATGTAGAGTGAGGTCATAAAGGAGAGAAACCATGTCCTAAATGGGTGCATTTTCAATCCTTTTTTTTTTATTAAAAAGAGTTTGGTAAAATGGTAAAAGTTTTTATGACCCGGTGTGTAGTCTTGTTGAGATATTTCTTGTTATATGGATGTGATGTGAAATACATCAAACTATGGGTAGAGACAATGTAACCATTTAGAGGCTTAGTTGACCCTTATTATTCTCAAAATAATGATGAATGTACTACATAGCGGACATGCTTAGCTTGTGAATATATTTGTGTTTGTATGTGTCAAGGACATATCCGTGGTACAAGTGAAAATGAATCATATTGTAAATGGCATAATGCTCTAGAAAGAAATATAGTAGTTTGGAAAATACACAGAGGCAAGTTTGAAGATTAGTTTCCTCTAAGGAATCCATTCATTTAACTATGAATTTTCTCTATCTACTTTTCGGATAATTTTTTTAATAAACTTTTAGTCAAATTAGATATTGTATCAAAAAAACCAAATGTATTTAAAATTAAAAGAAGAAGAAAAATAGAAAAATATTTAAAACCACACAAACTATTTTAACAAAAAAAAACATTATACTAAAATTTTTAAACAAATAAATTGAACAACAAAATAACATACACTATCTAGCTCACTCCTTATATGATTAAAGAAACAAAGTGATAATTTTCCATAAAAATTGTTTTCAATCTTTAAAACCTTATAATAATAAAAAAACAAAATATAATTTAAAATAAAAAATAACATAAATAGAAAGAAAATTAAATACATTAAAATGTACATATACAATAAATCTATATATGCAATGAATTTAATATCTTTTAAATGTTATAAATGCGTAAATTAACAATACAAGAATTAAAAGAAACATGTTTACAATGTAAATTTAGAAATTAAGTTTGACTACATCTTGACCCTGAGTTGTAAATCACATTAAATTAGGATAGAGTTTAACTTATAAATGAAATGACATTAATTTGGAGATTTAATTCAAGTAGTATTGTGAATTTTTTTAGTTTAAAATATATTTTTGAATGTATAAATGAATTCAATACAGTTATAAACTATGGAGCACTAGAATATTACATATTAAGCAACTTAAACTCTAAGCTTTTAAAATTCTTTGTCCAATTTCAATTAAAATTAAGCCAAAACAATAACTGAAAAAAATCATTTTTATCTATTAATTAAATTACCCATTAAATTATAATTGAAAATAAAAATGAATAAAATATAATTCATATTGAAAAACTTGTAATTTTCAATTTAAAAAAAAAAATAAAAAAATTAAAAGGTAACTGTCAAGACGGTCAATTATATTGAATGGGTTAAGATAGAAATAGAAAATTATTCACTCCTCCTCTGGTAACCTTGTAATATTAATTGTTGACAACGGAAGTAGAGGACCAGAAAAGTACAACCATTGCCAATATTAACATTGCAAATTAAAGAAAATCCAACGACTTTGCACCGACCTGGATAGATGAAGATGACGTGGATGTGCAGAGAATTTCATGAGAAACATATGAAGATTTTTTTGTTATAGACATTGGGGTAAACCACAACTGTGATCCGCTCCTTTAACGGTCAATCAAGAATTTTGTGATCCGCTCCTTTAACGATCAATCAAGATTTTTCTGAGACACTGAGTGATGGAATCTTTATGTTTATGTGTTTTTTTTTTTTGGTGGTGGTGGTGCTATATATATATATATGGGTGGTGCTTTTGAACGAATGGGTTCCTCTGTTTCTGTTTATATTGTGTTTGTGTTGTCTGTCGGTACAACACTGCGTATTATTGAAATTTGAATGAGGGGTGAATGGCGAATTGAATGGGAAATAGGAAGGGATGAATGACGAGGAGGGAACCAGAGAGCCGAGTGGACAGGAGGGAATCAGAAAGGCCTAACCGTCATATTTGTTGCAGCCGTGACAGGTATGTTTCTTGTATGTCAATATGAGTTCCTCTGTTTCTGTCTATATTGTTTCTGTTTATATTGTGTTTGTGTTATCTGTCAATACAACAGTGCATATTATTGAAATTTGAATGAATAGAAGGGATGAATGAGTAGGAGAGAACCAAGTTGCAGCTGTGACCAGAGAGTTATATGTTTTTATGTTTCTTGTATTTATTTTATATTCATGATTTATTTTTCAGTTTTGGTTTGAATAGAGTTTTCAATGTTATTGTCTTTTCTCATCAAATCCCATGACCCACCCTACTAATTTGTCCTCCCCTGTTTTGATGTCATTTCCCTTCCCCGTTTTTAATAACAGTATATGTGAGGGCATTGAATCCCAACCTTTAAAGAAGCAAGCCATCTCTCTTGCTTTCTATGTCAAAATGGAGCTAAACCATTTACATGTCATGGACATGGATCTAAACCATTTTCATTTTCATTTTCAGTGGTTGGATGAGTCTTTCGAGTTCATCTTTGAAGGTGCAATTACAAACATATACAGTAGCTTCAACTTTATTTCTACTACATCTCCTCGTCTGTTATTGGTCCCTCATCACATTAATCTCTTATCTACTATGTCATTTAATATTTTTGCTCTGTTCTGGGTCCGCAATCGCAATAATTTCGATCTTTTTGCTCTGTTCTTGGTCTCTAATCGCATTAATTACTTACTTGTTTTTAATGTTTTTATATATTTCTTCTCTGGTCTTGGTACCCAATTCAATTAATCCCCTGGAATACTTGTGCTCGGCTGGAATCCTATAGCATTATCACTCCTCTACTTGTGTTCGGTTGGAATCTGGAATCCTATAGTAAAACAAGAAAGCCATTCTGTGTATAAAAAAAGCAACTTAAGTTTTCCCGATGTTTTTTTAAAAAAAAATTAATAATATAATGAAGGCAAGTCTATATAATCTTAGGGTAATTAGAGAAAATCCGTTTCCGAAAATAACAAAGTTACATTCAGGAATGCCATCCAAAACCTTGGTAGATAATTATAACAAGTGATTCTGTATTTTAATGTATTGGTAATCTAGGTCTTATCAAATGATTCCAGTCTTTTCGGTGTATTTTCAATGATTTTGTTTGATATTTTTAGAAATTAAAATAATTTAATTTATTGGATTTGTTCACGCACTTATTCATCATCGCTATGTTTCTATTAGGCATTTAAACTAATTGTAAATATAGCAAGCACATGAATTTATTTTTTATTATTTTTGATAAATTTTATATGAAATTTTAATTTGTTTATAAAAACATTTTTCAATTCATTTAGAGAAAATAAAATAAAGATGAAACTTATATAATTAATTAATTAAAAATAAATAAAACAATTCTCATTCAATGGTTCTGTCTTTAGTTTTACCTCGTATTTCCTTTTTCTCACCGTAATCCACTCTATCAATTTGCTGCAAATTACACAAAATTAACTGAAGAATTATAAAATAAAATTAGCTTAAAAATTACTTAAGTACAAGAACTTAGCTCAAGAATTACTTAGCCAGCCGTAATTACCATAATCCCTTTTCGGTCTCGTTCCATTAAAAACACCATAAATGCCCTTCCGTCCTCCTTTTATTCTCAGGTAGGTTGTGGATTTTGAGTAAAAAATAAAACGAACAGCCGGAATTCCTAAATTACTCTATTTTTATCAGTGTTTATATTTAATTATGTGTAAGAAAACAACCTTGTTGAAATGGTGCCCTTTTTTATTTTCTTTATTCTAAGAATATTTTGCATTGGACCACTCAATATCTTGCAATGTAATTCTTATAGTTCAATGTAAGAGGCTTAATTTCTTATTTATTTTATTTTATATTGAGTTTATATTCTTATAGTTCAATGTAAGATGTGTAATTTTTTATTTATTTTATTTTATATTGAATTTATATGGTGTATTTTTAAATATATTTTTTATTTAAAAATGATGCGGATTGCAATAAATAAATAAAAAATTAATAAAAAATAAAATAAAAGTGAATATATATATTTGATTAGTGTTAATTAAAATTTTTATGAAAGAGAAAAAGAAAAAAATAATGAATAATTTTACAAATTAAAATTTTTGTTTTATAAAAACTATGTAAATAATATAAATATAATTGTTTTATTTATTTAAAATATATGAAATAAATGTATTTGCTTAATTTAATATAAAAAATAAAATTATGTTTCTTTAAAATTTCATAAATTTATGAATAATTGTGTTTTTATATATTATGATATATTTGTTAGATGATTTGATGTTGGAATTTATCTATAGATGTATTTTTAGTTATAATATTTGTATGTGTTTTTTTTATATGTTAGTGTAATTTTGCATATTTTTAAATGAAAATAATCTTATTTGTTTAAGTCATATGATGATGTGCTTATGCTAATTAATGAAACAATTGGGTTGTAAGATGATATAATGTTTTATTTTTTTGCATGTGTAATGTGTATGTGTTTATGTATGTATTTGTTTATTTTGTATATTTTATATGATAATATGTTTATTGTTTCTTTGATGATATAATGATTGTGTTTTCTTAGATAATATGATGATTTTTTATTTTTAATTGATAAGATGATCTTGTTTGCTACATGATGTGGATTGTACATGTTAAATGATACGATCATGATAATGATAATAATGAGACAGAGAGAGAGGGGGGAGGGGCGTTGGAGGGGGGAGAGAGAGAGAGAGAGAGGGGTTGAAGGAGGGGGGGGGGGAGAGAGAGAGAGAGAGTGGGGAGGGCAAGAGAGAGAGGGGTTGAAGGAGGGGGGGAGGGAGAGAGAGAGAGAGAGTGGGGAGGGCAAGAGAGAGAGGGGTTGAAGGGGGGGGAAGAGGGTGAGAGAGGGAGAGAGAAAGAGCACAAGAGAGAGAGAGAGAGAGAGAGAGAGGGAGAGAAAGAGTGGGGGGTCGAGAGAGAAAGATAGAGAGAGGGAGAGAGGGGGGGAGAGAGAGAGAGGGATAGAAAGAGTGGGGGGTTGAGAGAGAAAGATAGAGAGAGGGATTAAGGGGGTTCGAGAGAGAGAGAGAGGGGGGGAGAGAGGGGGGAGAGAGAGGGAGAGAGAAAGAGGGGAGAGAGAGATGGGAGGAGAGAGAGGGGAGAGAGAGAGATGGGAGGACAAAGAGGGAGAGAGAGAGATGGGAGGAGAGAGAGACAGAGATAGGGGGTAGGTGGAGAGTGAGAGAGAGAGAGAGCGGCGGAGAGAGAGAGAGAGAAAGAGAGTGGTGGGGGGGGTGGGCAGAGAGAAAGAGAGTGGGGGGATAGAGAGAGATGGGAGGAGATATAGGGAGAGAGAAATATGGGAGAGAGAGAGATGGGAGGAGAGAGAGACAGATATAGGGGGTAGGGGGGAGAGAGAGAAAGAGAGAGAGAGAGAGAAAGAGAGTGGTGGGGGGGGGTAGAGAGAGAGAAAGAGAGTGGTGGGGGGGGGTAGAGAGAGAGAAAGAGAGTGGTGGGGGGGGGTAGAGAGAGTGGGGAGGGCAAGAGAGAGAGGGGTTGAAGGGGGGGAAGAGGGTGAGAGAGGGAGAGAGAAAGAGCACAAGAGAGAGAGAGAGAGAGAAAGGGAGAGAAAGAGTGGGTGGTCGAGAGAGAAAGATAGAGAGAGGGAGAGAGAAAGAGAGAGAGAAATATAGAGAGAGGGAGAGAGGGGGGGAGAGAGAGAGAGGGAGAGAAAGAGTGGGGGGTTGAGAGAGAAAGATAGAGAGAGGGATTAAGGGGGGTTGAGAGAGAGAGAGAGAGAGAGAGATAGAGAGAGAGAGGGAGAGAGGGGGGAGAGAGAGGGAGAGAGAGAGATGGGAGGAGAGATAGATAGAGATAGGGGGTAGGTGGAGAGAGAGAGAGAGGGAGAGAGAGACAAAGAGAGTGGTGGCAGGGGTAGAGAGAAAGATGGGAGGAGAGAGAGAGAGAGAGAGAGAGAGAGAGATGGGAGGAGAGAGAGGGAGAGAGAGTGGGGGGATAGAGAGAGATGGGAGGAGATAGAGGGAGAGAGAAAGATGGGAGAGAGAGAGATGGGAGGAGAGAGAGACAGATATAGGGGGTAGGTGGAGAGAGAGAGAGAGGGAATAGAGAGAGGGAGAGAGAGAGACAAAGAGAGTGGTGGGGGGAGGGGGAGAGAGTGAGGGCGGGGAGGCGGAGAGAGAGAGGGAGAGAGAGACAAATAGAGCAATGGGGGGGGAGAGAGAGAGAGAGAGAGAGAGAGAGAGAGAGAGAGAGAGTGGGGGAGAGGGTGAGAGAAAAATAGAGAGAGAGAGAGAGGGAGGGGGAGAGAGAGGGGGGGAGAGGGTGAGAGAGACAAGGGGAGGATAGAGAGAGAAGTGGGGGGGGGGGAAGAGAGGGTGAGAGAGAGAGGGAGAGGGGGAGGATAGGAAGAGAGAGCTGGGGAGAGAGAGTGATATAAATCGAGAGAGAAAGGGGGAGAGATAAATAGAGAGGGTGAAGAGAGAAAGGGGAAGAGTGAGAGAGAAAGAGCGGGGGTGAGGGGAAATGGAGGGAGAGGAGGAGGGGGGTAGAGAGAGGGGGGGGGGGAGGCAGAGGGGAAGGAATAATATAGAGAGGGGGGTGTGTGTGAGAGAGAGAGAGAGAGAGGGTTGGGAGAGAGATATATAGGGGGAGAGAGATAGAGAGGAGGGGAGAGGGAGCGGGGAGGAGGGGGGGAGGAGGTGGGGAGAGCGAGAGGGTTGGGAAAGAGATAGAGAGGGGGAGAGAGTGACAGAGGTGTGGGAGAGAGATAGAGAGGAGAGGAGAGAGGGAGGGGGGAGGAAGAGGAGGGAGAGGGAGGTGGGGGGGGAGGAGGGAGAGGGAGAGGAGAGGGAGAAAGCGAGGGGGAGATGGATAGAGAGAGAGAGAGGGTAGGGGGAGAGAGAGAGAGAGAGAGAGAGAGAGAGTGAGAGGGAGAGGGAGGGGAAGAGAGAGAGGAAGGGAGGGAGAGAGAGATAGAGTGGAAGGAGAGAGAGAGAGAGAGAGAGAGTTGGGGGAGAGAGTGGGAGAGAGAGATGGGGAGGAGATGGAGAGGGAGAGAAACAGAGAGGGATAGAGAGAAAGGGAGAGAGATAGACGGGGGAAGAGATAGAGGGAGAGAGAGAGAGGGAGAGGGGGGGAGATGGTGAGAGAGACGAGGGGAGGATAGAGAGAGAGGGGGGGGAGTGGGTGAGAGAGAGAGAGAGTTGGTGTGTGAGAGAGAGAGGGAGGGTGAGAGAGACAAGGGGAGGATAGAGAGAGAGGGCGGGGGGGAGGTAGAGGCTGAGAGAGAGAGAGAGGGCAGGGAGAGAGGGTGGGGGGGAGGGAGAGGGTGAGAGAGAGAGAGAGAGATGGGATAGACTGAGAAAGATATTGGGAGAGAGAGCGAGATAGATCGAGAGAGAAAGGGGGAGAGAGAAATAGAGAGGGGGGTGAGAGAAAGGGGAAGAGAGAGAGAGAGAGAGAGAGAGAGGGAAGGAGAGAGAGAGGGGGGTGAGAGAGAGCGGGGGGGGAGAGAAGGGGGGCGTGACAGAAAGAGATAGAAGGAGAGGGAGAGAGAGAAAGCGAAGGGAGATGGAGAGATATAGAGAGAGAGCAGGAGAGAGAGGGAGGGAGGGGGGAATAGAGAGAGGGAGAGGGAGAGGGTAGAGACATAGAGAGAGGGATAGAGAAATAGGGAGGGGAAGAGAGAGAGGGAGGGAGGGAGAGAGAGAGATAGAGACAGAGAGAGAGATAGAGAGAGCGGGGGAGAGAGAGAGAGAGAGAGAGAGAGAGAGAAATGGGGAGGAGATGGAGAGGGAGAGAGATAGCAGGGGAAAGATATAGATGGAGAGAGAGAAGGGGAGAGGGAGAGGGAGAGAGAGAGGGAGAGGGTGAGAGAGACGAGGGGAAGGATAAAGAGAGAGGGGGGGAAGGGAGTGGGTGAGAGAGACAAGGGGAGGATAGAGAGAGAGGGCGGGGGGACAGAGAGGGTGAGAGAGAGAGAGAGAGGGCGGGGGGAGGGAGAGATGGGATATACTGGGAGAGAGATTGGGAGGGAGAGCGAGATAAATTGAGACAGAAAGGGGAGACACACACACACACACACACACACACACACACATATAGAGAGAGAGCGAGAAGGTGGGCGATTAATAGACAGTGAAGGAGAGGGAGAGAGAGAGAAGGGGGGGTGATTAAGAGACAGAGAAGGAGAGGGAGAGAGAGAAAATGAGGGGGATATGGAGAGAGACAGAGAAACTGGGAGAGAGAGAGAGGTAGGGAGGGAGAGAGGGAGGGGGGAATAGAGAGAGAAATGGGAGAGAGAGAGAGAGGGAGGGAGGGAGAGAGAGGTAGAAAGAGTCGGGGAGAGAGTTAGGGAGAGAGAGAGAGAGATAGAGTGGGAGAGGGGGGAGAGGGAGAGAGAGATAGAGTGGGAGGGGGGAGAGATAGAGTGGGACGGGGGGAGAGGGAGGTGGGGAGAGAGAGAGAGAGAGAGAGAGAGAAGGGGGGTGATTAAGAGACAGTGAAGGAGAGGGGGAGAGAGAGAAGGGGGGGGAATTAAGAGACAGAGAAGGAGAGGGAGAGAGAGAAAGTGAGGGGGATATGGAGAGAGACAGAGAGAGATCAGGGGGGGAGAGAGAGGGAGGGGGGGATAGAGAGAGAAATGGGGGAGAGAGAGAGAGAAAGGGATGGAGAGAGAGAGAGAGAGAGAGAGAGATGGGGAGGAGATGGAGAGGGAGAGAAAGACAGAGGGATAGAGAGAAAGGTAGAGTGATAACAAGGGGAAGAGATAGAGGGCTAGAGAGAGGGGGAGTGGGAGGGGGGGTGGCGGAGAGGAAGTGGGAGGGGGTGGCGGAGAGAGGGTGAGAGAAAGGGGGAGGAGAGGGTGAGAGAGAGAGAGAGTGGGTGAGAGAGGAAGAGAGAGGGGAGAGACTGAGAGAGATGGGCAGAGAGAGCCAGATAGATCAAGAGAGAAAGGGGGGGAGAGACAGAGGGGGGGATAGAGCAAGGGGCAGAGAGAGAGAGAGAGAGAGAGAGAGAGAGAGAGAGACAAGGAGAGAGAGAGAACTGGGGGTGGGGGCGAGAGAGAGATCAGGGGGGAGGGGAGAGAGAGATAGAGATAGAGAGAGGGAGGGAGAGAGAGAGAGGGGGGAGGGAGGGAGAGAGGAGGGGAGGGATGTAGAGGGAGAGAGAGATTGAGCGAGAGAGAAAGAGAGAGGGTTGGGAGAGAGATAGAGAGGGGGAGAGAGAGAAAGAGGGGGAGATGGAGAGAGACAGAGAAAGATAGGTGGGGAGAGAGAGGGAGATAGAGAGGGAGGGGGAATAGAGAGAGGGAGAGAGAGAGAGAGAGGAGGGGAGAGAGAGAGAGAGAGGGGAAGAGATAGATGGAGAGAGAGATAGAGACAGAGAGTGAGATAAAGAGAGCAGGAGAGAGAGAGAGAGAGAGAGGGTGGGGGGGAGAGAAAGAGAGAGAGAGAGACAAGGGGAGGAGAGAGAGAGAGAGAGAGAGAGAGAGAAGGGGAGGATAGAGAGAGAGGGTAGGGGGGAGGGAGAGGGTGAGAGGGAGAGATATAGGATAGACTGAGAAAGAGATTAGGAGAGAGAAATGGGGAGAGATGAGATAGATCGAGAGAGAAAGGGGGAGAGAGACATAGAGAGGGGGGAGAGAGAAAGGGGAAGGGAGAGAGAGAGAGAGAGAGGGGGTGTGAGAGAGGGGTGAGAGAGAGAGAGGGTGTGAGAGAGGGGTGAGAGAGAGAGAGGTTTGGGAAAGAGATAGAGAGGGGGAGAGAGTGAAAGAGGGGGCGAGAGAGATAGAGAAGAGAGGAGAGAGAGAGGGGGGGAGGAGGAGGAGGGAAGGAGAGGGAGGTGGGGGGAGAGAGAGAGAGAGATAGAGAGAGGCGACAGAGAGACATAGAAGGAGACGAAAAGGAAGAAAGTGAGAGGGAGATGGAGAGAGAAAGAGAGAGGGCGGGGTAGAGAGAGAGGTATGGATGGAGAGAGGGAGGGGGGAATAGAGAGAGGGAGAGGGAGAGGGTAGAGAGAGAGAGAGAAAGGGATAGAGAAAGAGGGAGGGGAAGAGAGAGAGGGAGGGAGGGAGAGAGAGAGAGATAGAGAGAGCGGGGGAGAGAGAGAGGGAGAAAGAGAGAGGGTTGGGAAAGAGATAGAGAGGGGGAGAGAGTGAAAGAGGGGGCGAGAGAGAGAGGGTGACAAAGAGACATAGAAGGAGAGGGAAAGGGAGAAAGTGAGAGGGAGATGGAGAGAGAAAGAGAGAGGGCGGGGGAGAGAGAGAGGTATGGAGGGAGAGAGGGAGGGGGGAATAGAGAGAGGGAGAGGGAGAGGGTAGAGAGAGAGAGAGAGAGAGAGGGATAGAGAAAGAGGGAGGGGAAGAGAGAGCGGGAGGGAGGGAGGGAGGGAGGGGAAAAGAGAGAGCGGGAGGGAGGGAGGGAGGGAGGGGAAAAGAGAGAGCGGGAGGGAGGGAGGGAGAGATGGGGGGGGGAGAGGGTGAGAGAGACAAGGGGATGATAGAAAGAGGGGGGGGAGTCGGTGAGAGAGAGAGAGAGAGGGTGAGAGAGAGAGAGAGAGAGAGAGAGAGAGAGAGGTTGAAGATGCGGGGATAAAGAGAGAGGGCAAGAGAGCGGCAGAGGGGGGAAGGATTTGAGAGAAAAAGTGGGATGGCGAGAGAGATTGAGGAGAAGAAGCCAGATAAATTCAGAGAGAAAGCGAAAGAGACATAGAGAGGAGAGAGAGAGAGAGAGAGAGAGAGAGAGAGAGAGAGGGGTGAGAGAGTGGGGGAAGAGAGAGAGAGAGAGAGGGAAGGAGGGAGGGGGTGAGAGAGTCAAGAGGAGGTGAGAGAGAGAGAAGAGAGGGTTGGGAAAGAGATAGAGAGGGGGAGGGAGAGATAGAGGGGGGAGGAGAGATATAGAGAGGAGAGGAGAGAGAGGGGTGGAGGAGGAGGAGGGAGGGAGAGGGAGGTGGAAGCGGGGTTAGATAGAGAGAGATAGAGAAAGAGGGGGGGGCGACAAAAAGAGATAGAAGGAGAGGGAGAGAGAGAAAGTGAGGGGGAGATGGAGAGAGACAAAGAGAGGGCGGGGGAGAGAGAGAGGGAGGGAGGGAGAGAGGGAGGGGGGAATAGAAAGGGGGAGAGAAAGAGGGAGGGGAAGAGAGAGGGAGGGAGGGAGAGAGAGAGAGATGGGGAGGAGATGGAGAGGGAAACAAAGAGAGAGGGATAGAGAGAAAGGGAGGGAGATAGCATGGGACGGAGATAGATGGAGAGGGAGAGGGAGAGGGAGAGGGAGAGGGGAGGCGGAGAGGGTGAGAGAGACGAGGGGAAGGATAGAGAGAGAGTGGGGGGGGGAGTGGGTGAGAGAGAGAGTGTGTGGGTGATAAAGAGAGAGAGAGAGTGGGTGAGAGAGACAAGGGTAGGATAGAGAGAGAGGGCAGGGGGGAGGGAGAGGGTGAGAGAGAGAGAGAGAGAGGGCAGGGGGGAGGGAGAGGGTGAGAGAGAGAGAGAGAGAGAGAGGTGAGAGAGAGAGAGAGAGAGGGTTGGGAAAGAGATAGAGAGGGGGAGAGAGAGACATAGGGGACGAGAGAGATATAGAGGAGAGGAGAGAGGGAGAGGGGGTGAGGAGGAGGAGGTGGGGAGAGAGAGAGAGAAAGAGAAGGGGGGGTGATAAAGAGACATAGAAGGAGAGGGAGAGAGAGAAAGCAAGGGGGAGATGGAGAGAGATAGAGAGAGAGAATAGGGGGGAGAGAGAGCGGGAGGGATGGAGAGAGGGAGGGAGGAATAAAGAGAGAAAGGGGAGAGAGAGAGAGGGAGAGGGATAGAGAGAGAGGGATGGATAGAGAGATCGGGGGATAGAGATAGGGAGAGAGAGAGATAGAGTGGAGAGGGAGAGAGAGAGAGAGAGGGAGAGTTGAAGGAGAGAGAGATGGGGAGGATATGGAGAGGGAGAGAAAGAGAGTGGGATAGAGAGAAAGGGAGAGAGATAGAGGGAGAGAGAGAGGGGGAGTGGGAGAGGGAGAGGGAGAGGGTGATAGAGATTAGGGGAGGATAGAGAGAGAGAAAGGGGGGGAGAGAGTGGGTGAGAGAGAGAGAGAGAGAAAGGGGGGGAGAGAGTGGGTGAGAGAGAGAGAGAGAGAGAGATAAAGAGAGAGAGGGAGAGGGAATGGGAGAGAGATAGAGAGAGAGAGAGAGAGGGAGTGAGATGTAGAGGAAGAGAGAGATTGAGCTAGAGATAAAGATAGAGGGTTGGGAGAGAGATAGAGAGGGGGGAGAGAGATAGGGAGGAGGGGAGATTGAGAGAGGGGGGGAGGAGGAGTAGGGAGGGAGAGGGAGGTGGGTGGAGAGAGAGCGAGCGAGAGAGACAGAGAGAGAGAGAGAGAGGGAGGGGGGGTGACAGAGAGACATAGAAGGAGAGGGGGAGAGAGAAGGCGAGGGGGAGAGAGAGAGAGAGAGAGAGAGAGGGGGGGGGAGAGAGAGAGAGAGAGAAATGGGATAGAGAGAGAGGGAGGGGAATAGAGAAAGGGAGGGAGGGAGAGAGAGACAAAGAGAGACAAAGAAAGAGACATAGAGAGAGAGAGAGATAGAGAGAGAGAGAGAGAGTTGAGGGAGAGGGAGGGAGAGGGAGATATGGGGTAGAGAGGGAGAGGGAGGGAGAGGGAGATATGGGGTAGAGAGGGAGAGGGAGAGAAAGAGTGGGGGGTCGAGAGAGAAAGATAGAGAGGGGGGAGAGAGAAAGAGAGAGAAAAATATAGAGAGAGGGAGAGGGGGGGAGAGAGAGAGAGGGAGAGAAAGAGTGGGGGGTCGAGAGAGAAAGATAGAGAGAGGGATTAAGGGGGGTTGAAAGAGAGAGAGAGAGAGAGAGAGAGAGAGAGAGATAGAGATAGGGGTAGGTGGAGAGAGAGAAAGCATTGAAGAGAGAGAGAGAGAGAGAGGGAGAGAGAGAGACAAAAGGAAGTGATTAATGAGGGGGATAGAGAGAAGAGATGGGGAGGAGAGAGAGAGAGAGAGGAGGAGAGAGGGGGAGAGAGAGTGGGGTGATAGAGAGAGATGAAAGGAGATAGAGGGAGAGAGAAATATGGGAGAGAGAGAGATGGGAGGAGAGAGAGACAGAGATAGGGGGTAGGTGGAGAGAGAGAGAGAGGGAATAGAGAGAGGGAGAGAGAGACAAAGAGAGTAGTGGGGGGCGGGGGAGAGAGAGATTGGGGGCGGAGAGAGAGAGGGAGAGAGAGACAAATAGAGCAGTGGGGGGGGGAGAGAGAGAGAGAGAGAGAGAGAGAGAGGGTGAGAGAAAAATAGAGAGAGAGAGAGAGGGAGGGGGAGAGGGGGCGGAGAGAGGGTGAGAGAGACAAGGGGAGGATAGAGAGAGAAGTGGGGGGGGGGGGGGACGAGAGGGTGAGAGAGAGAGGGAGAGGGGGAGGATAGGAAGAGAGAGTTGGAGAGAGAGAGCGATATAGATCGAGAGAGAAAGGGGGAGAGATAAATAGAGAGGGTGAAGAGAGAAAGGGGGAGAGATAAATAGAGAGGGTGAAGAGAGAAAGGGGAAGAGTGAGAGAGAAAGAGCAGGGGTGAGGGGAAATGGAGGGAGAGAAAGAGGGGGGTAGAGAGAGGGGGGGGGGGTAGAGAGAGGGGAAGGAATAATATAGAGAGCGGGGGGGGGGGAGGCAGAGGGGAAGGAATAATATAGAGAGGGGGGTGAGAGAGAGAGAGAGAGAGAGAGGGTTGGGAAAGAGATATATAGGGGGAGAGAGATAGAGAGGAGTGGGGAGGGGGTGGAGGAGGTGGGGAGAGAGAGAGGGTTGGGAAAGAGATAGAGAGGGGGAGAGAGTGACAGAGGTGTGGGAGAGAGATAGAGAGGAGAGGAGAGAGGGAGAGGGAGGAGGAGAGAGGGAGGTGGATAGAGAGAGAGAGAGGGCAGGGGGGGAGAGAGAGAGAGAGGGCAGGGGGGGAGAGAGAGGGGGGGGAAGAGAGAGAGAGAGAGAGAGGGGGGGGGAAGAGAGAGAGAGGGAGAAAGCGAGGGGGAGATGGAGAGAGAAAAAGAGAGGGTGGGGGGAGAGAGAGAGAGTGAGAGTGAGAGTGAGAGAGAGAGAGAGAGTGAGAGTGAGAGAGAGGGAGGGAGAGAGAGGGAGGGGAAGAGAGAGAGGAAGGGAGGGAGAGAGAGATAGAGAGTAGGGGATAGAGAGAGAGATAGAGTGGAAGGAGGGAGAGAGAGAGAGAGAGTTGGGGGAGAGAGATGGGGAGGAGATGGAGAGGGAGAGAAATAGAGAGGGATAGAGAGAAAGGGAGAGAGATAGACGGGGGAAGAGACAGAGGGAGAGAGGGAGAGGGAGAGGGAGAGGGGGGGAGATGGTGAGAGAGAATAGGGGAGGATAGAGAGAGAGGGGGGGGGGAGTGGGTGAGAGAGAGAGAGAGTTGGTTTGTGAGAGAGAGAGGGAGGGTGAGAGAGACAAGGGGAGGATAGAGAGAGAGGGTGTGGGGGGGAGGTAGAGGTTGAGAGAGAGAGAGAGAGGGTGTGGGGGGGAGGTAGAGGTTGAGAGAGAGAGAGAGAGAGAGATGAGATAGACTGAGAAAGATATTAGGAGAGAGAGCGAGATAGATCGAGAGAGAAAGGGGGAGAGATAAATAGAGAGGGGGGTGAGAGAAAGGGGAAGAGAGAGAGAGAGAGAGGGAGAGAGGGAAGGAGAGAGAGAGGGGGGTGAGAGAGAGCGGGGGGGAGAGAAGGGGGGCATGACAGAAAGAGATAGAAGGAGAGGGAGAGAGAGAAAGCGAAGGGAGATGGAGAGATATAGAGAGAGGGTAGGAGAGAGAGGGAGGGAGGGGGAATAGAGAGAGGGAGAGGGAGGGGGTAGAGACATAGAGAGAGGGATAGAGAAATAGGGAGGGGAAGAGAGGGAGGGAGGGAGGCAGAGAGAGAGAGATAGAGACAGAGAGAGAGATAGAGAGAGCGGGGGAGAGAGAGAGAGAGTTGAAGGAGAGAGAGAGAGAGAGAGAGAGAGAGAGAGAAATGGGGAGGAGATGGAGAGGGAGAGAGATAGCAGGGGAAAGCTATAGATGGAGAGAGAGAGGGGGAGAGGGAGAGGGAGAGGGAGAGAGAGAGGGAGAGGGTGAGAGAGACGAGGGGAAGGATAAAGAGAGAGGGGGGGAGGGGAGTGGGTGAGAGAGACAAGGGGAGGATAGAGAGAGAGGGCGGGGGGGCAGAGAGGGTGAGAGAGAGAGAGAGGGTGGGGGGACGGAGAGGTTGAGAGAGAGAGAGAGAGAGATGGGATATACTGGGAGAGAGATTGGGAGGGAGAGCGAGATAAATTGAAACAGAAAGGGGAGAGATACATACATACATACATACATATATATATATATATATATATATATATATATATATATATAGAAAGAGAGAGAGAGAGAGAGGTGGGTGATTAAGAGACAGTGAAGGAGAGAGAGAGAGAGAGAAGGGGGGTTGATTAAGAGACAAAGAAGGAGAGGGAGAGAGAGATAGAAAGAGTCGGGGAGAGAGTTAGGGAGAGAGAGAGAGAGATAGAGTGGTAGGGGGGGAGGGAGGGAGAGGGGGAGATGGAGGAGATGGAGAGGGAGAGAAAGACAGAGGATGAGAGAGGGAGAGGGAGGTGGGGAGAGAGAGAGAGAGAAGGGGGGTGATTAAGAGACAGTGAAGGAGAGGGAGAGAGAGAGAAGGGGGGGAATTAAGAGACAGAGAAGGAGAGGGAGAGAGAGAAAGTGAGGGGGATATGGAGAGAGACAGAGAGAGATCACGGGGGGGAGAGGGAGAGGGAGGGGTAGAGAGAGAAATGGGAGAGAGAGAGAGAGAGAGGGATGGAAATAGAGAGAGATAGAGAGAGAGATGGGGAGGGGATGGAGAGGGAGAGAAAGACAGAGGGATAGAGAGAAAGGTAGAGTGATAACAAGGGGAAGAGATAGAGGGATAGAGAGAGGGGGAGAGGGAGAGGGAGTGGGAGGGGGGGTGGCGGAGAGGAAGCGGGAGGGGGGTGGTGGAGAGAGGGTGAGAGAAATGGGGAGGAGAGGGTGAGAGAGAGAGAGAGAGAGAGGGTGAGAGAGGGAGAGAGAGGGGAGAGACTGAGAGAGATGGGCAGAGAGAGCCAGATAGATCGAGAGAGAAAGGGGGGGAGAGACAGAGGGGGGGATAGAGCAAGGGGAAGAGAGAGAGAGAGAGAGATGAGGAGAGAGAGAGAATTGGGGGTGGGGGAGAGAGAGAGAGATCAGGGGGGAGGGGAGAGAGAGATAGAGATAGAGAGAGGGGGGAGATAGAGAGACAGGGGGGAGGGAGGGAGAGAGAGAGAGGGAGAGAGGAGGGGAGGGATGTAGAGGGAGAGAGAGATTGAGCGAGAGAGAAAGAGAGAGGGTTGGGAGAGAGATAGAGAGGGGGGAGAGAGAGAAAGAGGGGGAGATGGAGAGAGACAGAGAAAGATAGGTGGGGAGAGAGAGGGAGGGGGAATAGAGAGAGGAAGAGAGAGAGAGAGAGGGGAAGAGATAGATGAAGAGAGAGATAGAGACAGAGAGTGAGATAGAGAGAGCAGGAGAGAGAGAGAGAGAGAGGGTGGGGGGAGAGAGAGAGATAGGAGGATATAGAGAGAGGGTAGGGGGGAGGGAGAGGGTGAGAGGGAGAGAGATAGGATAGACTGAGAAAGAGATTAGGAGAGAGAAATGGGGAGAGATGAGATAGATCGAGAGATAAAGGGGGAGAGAGACATAGAGAGGGGGGAGAGAGCAAGGGGAAGGGAGAGAGAGAGAGAGAGAGAGAGTGAGAGAGGGGTGAGAGAGAGAGAGGGTTGGGAAAGAGATAGAGAGGGGGAGAGAGTGAAAGAGGGGGCAAGAGAGATAGAGAAGAGAGGAGAGAGAGAGGGGGGAGGAGGAGGAGGGAAGGAGAGAGAGAGAGAGGGGGGGGGCGACAGAGAGACATAGAAGGAGAGGGAAAGGAAGAAAGTGAGAGGGAGATGGAGAGAGAGAGGTATGGATGGAGAGAGGGAGGGGGAATATAGAGAGGGAGAGGGAATAGAGAGAGGGAGAGGGAGAGGGTAGAGAGAGGGAGAGAAAGGGATAGAGAAAGAGGAAGGGGAAGAGAGAGAGGGAGAGAAAGGGATAGAGAAAGAGGAAGGGGAAGAGAGAGAGGGAGAGAGGGAGAGAGATATAGAGACAGAGAGAGAGATAGAGAGAGCGGGGGAGAGAGAGAGAGAGAGAGAGAGAGAGAGAGAGGGTTGGGAAAGAGATAGAGAGGGGGAGAGAGTGAAAGAGGGGGCGAGAGAGATAGAGAAGAGAGGAGAGAGAGAGGGGGGGAGGAGGAGGGAAGGAGAGGGAGGTGGGGGGAGAGAGAGAGAGAGAGGGTGACAGAGAGACATAGAAGGAGAGGGAAAGGGAGAAAGTGAGAGGGAGATGGAGAGAGAAAGAGAGAGGGCGAGGGAGAGAGAGAGGTATGGAGGGAGAGGATTTGAGAGAGAGAGAGAGAGAGAGATGGGATAGACTGAGAGAGAGATTGGGAGAGAGAGAGAGATAGATCGAGAGAGAAAGGAAAAGAGAGACATAGAGAGGGGAGAGAGAGAAAGGGGAAGAGAGAGAGAGAGAGAGAGAGAGAGGTGAGAGAGAGTGGGGGGAAGAGAGAGAGAGAGAGAGGGAAGGAGAGAGGGAGGGGAGTGAGAGAGAGTGGGGGGGGAGAGAGAGAGAGAGAGAGAAGAGAGGGTTGGGAAAGAGATAGAGAGGGGGAGGGAGAGATAGAGGGGGGAGGAGAGATATAGAGAGGAGAGGAGAGAGAGGGGTGGAGGAGGAGGAGGGAGGTAGAGGGAGGTGGAAGCGGGGTTAGATAGAGAGAGATAGAGAAAGAGGGGGGAGGGGCGACAAAAAGAGATAGAAGGAGAGGGAGAGAGAGAAAGTGAGGGGGAGATGGAGAGAGACAGAGAGAGGGCGGGGGAGAGAGAGAGGGAGGGAGGGAGAGAGGGAGCGGGGAATAGAAAGGGGGAGAGAAAGAGGGAGGGGAAGAGAGAGGGAGGGAGAGAGAGAGAGATATGGGGAGGAGATGGAGAGGGAGACAAAGAGAGAGGGATAGAGAGAAAGGGAGGGAGATAGCATGGGAAGGAGATAGAGGGAGAGGGAGAGGGAGAGGGGAGGGGGAGAGGGAGAGGGAGAGGGGGGGGGGTGGGGGAGGGGGGGGGGTGGGGGAGGGGGAGAGGGGGAGGGGCGTGGGGGAGTGGGTGAGAGAGAGAGAGTGGGTGAGAGAGACAAGGGGAGGATAGAGAGAGAGGGCAGGGGGAGGAGAGAGGGTGGGTGAGAGAGAGAGAGAGAGAGAGAGAGAGAGAGGGGGGGGAAGAGAGAGAGAGAGGGGTGGGGGTGATAAAGAGACATAGAAGGAGAGGGATAGAGAGAAAGCAAGAGGGAGATGGAGAGAGATAGAGAGAGAATAGGGGGGAGAGAGAGTGGGAGGGATGGAGAGAGGGAGGCAGGAATAAAGAGAGAAAGGGGGGAGAGAGAGAGGGAGAGGGATAGAGAGAGAGGGATGGATAGAGAGAGTGTGGGAGAGAGATAGGGAGAGAGAGAGATAGAGTGGACAGAGAGATAGAGTGGAGAGGGAGAGAGAGAGAGAGAGGGAGAGTTGAAGGAGAGAGAGATGGGGAGGAGATGGAGAGGGAGAGAAAGAGAGTGGGATAGAGAGAAAGGGAGAGAGATAGAGGGAGAGAGAGAGGGGGAGTGGGAGAGGGAGAGGGAGAGGGTGATAGAGATGAGGGGAGGATAGAGAGAGAGAAAGGGGGGGAGAGAGTGAGAGAGAGAGAGAGAGAGAGATTGGGGGGGGAGAGAGAGAGAGAGAGAGAGATAAAGAGAGAGGGAGAGGGAGAGGGAGAGAGATAGAGAGAGAGAGAGGGAGAGGAGGGAGAGAGAGAGAGAGTGGGATATAGAGGAAGAGAGAGATTGAGTTAGAGATAAAGATAGAGGGTTGGGAGAGAGATAGAGAGGGGGGGGAGAGATAGGGAGGAGGGGAGAGTGAGAGAGGGGGGGAGGAGTAGGGAGGGAGAGGGAGGTGGGTGGAGAGAGAGCGAGAGAGAGAGAGAGAGAGGGAAGGGGGGTGACAGAGAGACATAGAAGGAGAGGGAGAGAGAGAAGGCGAGGGGGATAGGGAGAGAGAGAGAGAGAGAGAGGGGGGGGGGAGAGAGAGAGAGGGGGGAGAGAGAGAGATAGAGAGAAATGGGATAGAGAGAGAGGGAGGGGAATAGAGAAATGGAGGGAGAGAGAGACAGACAGACAGAGACAAAGAAAGAGACATAGAGAGAGAGAGAGAGAGAGTTGGGGGAGAGGGAGGGAGAGGGAGATATGGGGTAGAGAGGGAGAGGGAGATAAAGAGAGAGGGACAGAGAAAAATGGAGAGAGATAGCAAGGGGAAGTGATAGAGGGAGAGGGAGATAAAGAGAGAGGGACAGAGAAAAATGGAGAGAGATAGCAAGGGGAAGTGATAGAGGGAGATAGAGACAGGGGGTGAGAGTGAGAGAGAGAGAGAGAGAGAGAGAGAGAGAGCAAGGAGGAGGGTAAGAGAGAGTGGAGGGGGGCAGGGTGAGAGAGAGCAAGGGAGAGAGAGAGGGGTGGGAGAGAGAGAGGGAGGATAGAGAGAGATAGGGGTGGAAGAGAGAGAGAGAGTGAGGGGGGGTAGAGAGAGGGTGGATAGAGTGAGACAAAGAGGGGGAGAGAGATTGATAGAGCAAGGGGGAGGATAGAGAGGGAGAGGGGTGCGAGAGAGAGAGGGAGAGGGGTGGTAGAGAGAGGGGGACAGAGATAGATAGATAGAGCAAGAAGGGGAGAGAGGGAGAGAGACATAGAGAGATCGGGTGGGAGAGAGAGGGAGAGAGAGAGGGGGAAGAGAGATAGATAGAGAGAGAGAGAGAAAGAAATGGGGGGAAGAGAGAGATAGAGAGATAGAGAGAGAGATTTGGGTGTGAGAGAGAGGGATAGAGAGATATGGGGGGGGGAGAGATGGGTATAGAGAAAGGGAGAGAGAGAGTGGGATGAAGAGATAGGGAGAGAGAGATGGGGGGTGAGAGAGGGGTATAAAGAAAGGGAGAGAGAGAGTGGGATTAAGAGATAGGGGGAGAGAGATGGGGGAGGGTGAAAGAGAGCAGGGGAGGATAGAGAGAGAGAGGGGTGGGAGAGAGAGAGAAAGAGAGAAAGGCGAGAGAGAGAGGGGGGAGAGGGAGAGAGAGGGGAGAGATATCGATAGAGCAAGGGGGAGGATAGAGAGGGAGAGGGGTGTAAGAGAGAGAGAGGCGGGAGAGAGACAGAGGGTAGAGAGTGAGAGAGATATTGATAGAGAAAGGGGGAGAGAGATTGAGAGAGAAAGGGGCAGAGAGAGCGAGAGAGAGACAGAGAGAGGGGGGGGAGAGAGAGAGAAAGATGGGGGCGAGATAGATAAGGGGGACAGAGAGAGAGATAGAGCAAGAGGGGGAGAGAGACAAAGAAGGGGAGAGAGGGAGAGAGATAGAGAGAGATCAGGTGGGAGAGAGAGGGAGAGAGAGAGGGGGAAGAGAGATAGATAAATAGAGAGAGAGAGAGAAATGGGGGGAAGAAAGAGAGAGAGAGAGATTTGGGGGCGAGAGAGAGGGATAGAGAGAGATGGGGGAGAGAGAGGGGTATAGAGAAATGGAGAGAGAGAGTGTGATGAAGAGATAGGGAGAGAGAGGTGGGGGGTGAGAGAGGGGTATAAAGAAAGGGAGAGAGAGAGTGGGATTAAGAGATAGGGAGAGAGAGATGGGGGGAGGGTGAGAGAGAGCAGGGGAGGATAGAGAGAGAGAGAGAGAGAGATAGAGAGGCGAGAGAGAGAGGGGGGAGAGGGAGAGAGAGAGCCAGAGAGAGAGAGAGAGGGGATATATAGAGAGAGGGATATATATATATATATATATAGAGAGAGAGAGGAGGGGGGGCGAGGAGGAGCAGGGGGGATGGAGAGAGAGGGTGGGGGTGAGAGAGAGAGAGAAAAGGGGGGGTAGAGAGAGATACATATAGGCATAGGGAGATAGAGAGAGTGGGGGGAGAGAGCGTGAGAGAGAGAGAGAGGGAAAGAGATAGGGAGGGGGAATATATATATATATATATATATATATATATATATATATATATATAGAGAGAGAGAGAGAGTGAGAGATGGGTAGGGAGGGTGGGAGTGAGAGAGAGATAGGGAAAATTTGAAGGATAGAAATTATCTTTAAATTTAAAAATGTTGGCGAATCTCACTAGTCCCTAATATGCAACTATACAAATTTTATTGATATATTTGTAAAGTTATTAAAATTTATAATGATTTTAGATATGTTATCTATATAATGTTGGCAAATTTTAAGGTAAAATAATTTTATAATTGTAGAATTTCAGCGATTCATTTTTAGAAAAAATGGAAATTGGCGAATAATTTTTTGGAAAATTCATGGAAAATTAGCCCTCCTACGAATATTAGCCCCTAAAATTTTCCATGGCTTAGGGGGACAGGGAGAGAGAGAGAGAGAGAGAGAGAGAGAGAGAGAAGGGGAGAGCGAGTGTGGGGGAAGATAGAGAGGGAGAAAGGGAGGGAGAAAGATAGAGACATCGGGAGAGAGAGAGAGAGAGAGAGTGGGGGGCAGAGCTTGAGAGAGAGCAAGGGAGGATAGGGAGAGGGGTGGTGGGAGAGAGAGGGGGAGAGAGAGAGGGGAGAGACTGTAATGTTCCAAAATTTTCATTAAGTTAATTGGAACATTAATTTTTGCTTTCCTTTTAATAAGAAGAATAAAATGGGTAATGGGGACCATGAAGAAGCTTAATAAACACTCCTAATGTGCAAAGGAGTCACTTAAGTGGCTTATTTATCATCTCCTAGTGTGAAAAGGGGAAAATACAAGAAGACTGGGTCCAGTTTGACCAAGTCAAATAGCGCTGCATAGAGGGAGTGAGTCACCAAGTGGGACAGTGCAGTTTTCATCATGGAAAATTTTAGGGGCTAATATTCGCAGGTGGGCTAATTTTCCATGCTTTTACCAAAAACAAGATTCACCAATTTCCATTTTTTCCAAAAATTATTCGCCCAAATTTTATAGTATAAAATTATTTTACCTTAAAAATCGCCAAAATTTTATATAGAGCATGTTAGACTCCTATACCAATAGGTGTCATTTTTCATGATAGTCTTGATGAATTATGTAATATGTTCAAACCTTTTTCTTGTGCAAAGGTGTTCCATATTCTTAAAAAATCAAAAAATCAAAAAATTTTAAAAAAAATGTAAAGAGGGTATACCCTAAAAGAAAAATCAAAGGGTAAGAAAAATAAAATGGTCAAAAAAGTGAAAGAAATGAACCCCAAGCAAAAAATAGACCAGGGAAAGTGTGCAAGTATAAATGCCACTACTATTTCATTTATTGCAATAAAGCAATTGTGTGCAGCTTGTCAAACTTTTGCCACAATTTATGAAGGGTCAAACTGTATAAACTTGACTCATTCATATTTCAATTTCATGTGGTAGAATAGAGAATAAATATCTGACCAAACAGTTTAATCTTGGCAGATAAGTAGATAGACAGAGTTAATAAAATGGGCTCAACAGTTTAATTTGAGCCCTTGGATGTAATAAGGGTAGAATTAGATAGATTTACCATGTAAAAGAAAAGAAGATTGATAAGGGTTTGCAAGTCCAAATGCACCCTAATAAAGAAGAAAAAATGGTAGTGTAAAGTAGATAGGGTAGGTAGATGGTGTTGCCCAAGTTTCATGTGATGAATGATGGTGCTAAATGTGTTTAATCTTTTACTTTCATCACAAATATTGAAGCAGAAAATGCACTGGAAAATTCACAGAAAGCAAAGTCAAAATCATTAACTTCCCACATCACTTTCTTCCTAAGATTTTTACTAATTTCCCTAAAGTGCTAAGGTATTTGGAGATTAAAGGGGCTCAAGGCATTTCCTTGACTTTTAGAGGGACCGGACCCTCGGCCTAATGATAAAAAAGACTTAAGTACTTGAAGTTATTTATCATTATAATCATTCACTTTTATCCTTTTCCTAAGTAAAATCCTATTTTACTTAGGAAAATCATGCAAATTTCTATAATAAACCCTCAAAATCACTTGCTATTCTATGTTTAAGTGTTGAAATTAAGATGATATAATTTACTTCAAAGATCTTCACTTTCTTAGTTATAGTTAAGTATTTTGAGTTTACCTTGTCCTTTGTCATATTAACTTTGAATTATCTATTAAATCCCTAGTGAGAAGACCTTATCCTATAGTACATAACTCATTTTTACATAAATATCCCCAAAACCCCTCTTATTATAAGTTTTGGCCAAAGTTTATTTAATCCCCTTTTGTTAAATAAAAACCCCCAATAAAAACCCTTTGGCTAAAATATACCCATATAAATTATTCCCTACCCCTATGGTTGATAAATAACATTCATTTATTACCATATATTAAAAATATATGAAAAAGGTTTTTAACATATAGTTTTATATGTTTAAAACGAAAAATAAATAAAACCAAAGTTTGAATTTAAACTAAAACTTCAAAAATCCCCCAAGCCTCCGAGACCCATTCCCTTGGCATTTTAAAATTCCGCCTGACACTTTAACCATAGTTAAAAAAACCCCTAACCCTGCCGCAACCGTGAATAAACTATGGGATTAATTAAATCACCAGAATTAATTAATAACCATCGATTCCGCCAATCAAATGCCTCCCGGGATATTTAATTAAAAGTTAATCATTTTTTAATCCCCGTCAGGCCCGCGCATTAAAACTCTGCCAATTCCACGTCCCGTCCACTGTCAGATCGCCCCCCCCGAAGATCAACGACCCAGGATCATTCCGCTGGTCGTCTCGCATCCGAAAGATAACGAGCGGGGGCATAGTGATTTTGGAATAGTACTCTGACCACGTGTCAGTCGATTAATGGAATCACTGCCTCCCCGCTGAATACCACCATCTCCCAAAGAGCGGTGCGGAAATTACCGTTTACTGCCCAGTCCCGGTGACGCGTCCTCTCGTACCAGATGACGTCATCCTCGAAAAAATAAAAATCCCCATTGACTTTGTAAATAAAACAAAAACCCGTGTATTTCTGTCATTTTCACTGCTGAAAGAGACTGCGCCCTCCACTGAAGAATTCGAAAATTCCGCTAATTGAGACACTGCCAACCAACATTGCTGAACGCCATTGTTAGACCAGTGCCCAAACATCCATCCGCCATTGACCAGAACCTGTAAATTTCAAACTTCTCCATCAAATAGGTATTTATTCGATTTCTTGCTGGAACTCTTTGAAAAATCCACTTTCCTGTGTTAAAAACTCACGTCAAAGTCTGAAAAAGGGTTAATATTAGTCTATTCTAGTTCCTGCAAGTAAAATCAAAGCTCCCAGAAACAAAATTGCGCCCGGTCTGTGAAGAAAATCCCGAAACTTCCATTTTGAATACACAAGAACCAAAATGGAAGCTCCGGCAGCTCTGAATGTAACCCCATTAAATGCTCCTCACAGAGAGTTAGAATACTTACCATTAGTGGATAAAGACTTTCAAATTAAAGACTTAGTTTTCGATGAAAGTCCCCTTTGCCTAAAATGGACCATATTCTACAGAGGGTAGTGGGATCTTCAAGAATATCTCTTCTGGATGGATTTTCAGGGTATAACCAGATTCTAGTTCATCCTCATGATCAAGATAAAACAACATTTACAACACCATGGGGTACTTTTAAATATGTCAAGATGCCATTTGGACTCAAGAATGCAGGAGCTACATTTCAGAGAGCAATGGACATTGCTTTTGCTAAAGAAATACATGATTTTCTGGTAATTTATCTAGATGATTTAATAGTTTTTTCCAAAACAGATCAGCAACATTTAGATCATCTAAGGCAAGTATTTATAAAGTGCAGAAAATATGGTATTTCCTTAAATCCTAAAAAGCCATTGTTTGGTTTGGATGAAGGAAAGCTCCTAGGTCACATTATTTCTAAAGATGGCATTCGAATTGACCCTGAAAGAATACAAGCAATTTTGCAGATACCTCATCCCAGAAACATTAAAGAACTTCAAGCTTTCATAGGAAAGATTAATTTCTTGAGAAGGTTTATTTCCAGTTTAGCTGAATTACTTAGATTGCTTACTAACATGCTTAAAAAGGATTCAAGCATTGACTGGACTGTAGAAGCCAAGCAATCATTTGAAGAAATCAAAATGGCTTTAACAAGAACACCAGTTCTTACCAGTCCAAAGTTTGATAGAGATTTCATTATTTTTTCATTTGCTTTTGAACATACAGTTGCAGCTGTTTTACTACAAAAAGATGATCAAGGGTGTGAAAAACCAATAGCATTTTTTAGTAAATCACTCAGAGATGCATATTTGAAATACAATATCATGGAGAAACAGGCTTTTGCACTGGTAAAAGCAATTAAAGATTTCAGAGTTTATATATTATATTCTCATGTGATAGCCTACGTGCCTAATGCTGTAGTTAAGGACATCTTGACTCAAGATGGCATTGAAGGCAAACGAGGTAAGTGGATAGCTACCATTTTAGAATATGATATCGAAATTAAACCAACTAAACTCATCAAAGGTCAAGGTTTAGCTCAACTCATCACTGAAACTAATTGCCAAGCCTTAGAAATTAACGAACTGGATAACGAACAGGAGATGGCGACTCCACAGATCAGTCAAACCTTCTTAGATTCACCCTGGTATACTGATATCATTCATGTTTTATTAAACCTGCAAGCTCCTTCAGGGTTGTCCAAAACGAAACGAAGATTTTTGAAAATGACATCTTTAAAATATTGTATTTTAGATGGCACTCTATTTTGGAAAAATCATGAAGGAATCTTATTGAATTGTCTATTGAAAGATGAAGCTGATAAAGTTCTTAATGAATTTCATGCAGGGGATTGTGGAGGACATCTTTACTGGAAGTCAACTGCAGACAAAATCTTAAGGGCTGGTTTTTACTGGCCAACCTTGTTTTTAGATGTTAAGAAATCTGTAACAGCTTGTCATAAATGTCAGATCTTTGAGGGTAAAAGAAAGTTGTTACCTTTACCATTAAAACCAATTTCCACATAAAGACCCTTTCAACAATGGGGACTGGATTTTATTGGAGAAATCCATCCCCCTTATTCTGGGCAACACAGATGGATTCTTACTGCCACAGATTACTTTACTAAATGGATTGAAGCTATCCCATGCAGACAAGCCAATGATTCTGTAATTATAGGGTTTTTAGAAACCAATATACTTTCAAGATTTGGCTGTCCAGAGAAAATTATAAAAGATAATGCTGCTGCATTTAAGTCTAAGAAAATGATTATTTTCTGCAATAAATATCACATCACTTTAGGCCATTCAACAGCCTATTACCCCCAGGGTAATGGACTGGTAGAATCTTCCAATAAAAACCTTATTAATATCATTAAAAAATTATTGGAAGAAAATAAAAAGAATTGGCATAAGAAACTTACCAATGCATTGTGGGCAGACAGACTTACAACTAAGAAATCAATTGGGACCAGTCCATATGAATTAGTTTATGGTATTGAAGCAAGATTCCCATCATCTCTAGGAATTCCTGTTATGAAGTTACTTCAGGAGGCTCAAGTAGAACCAAATGATATTCAGAGAAGAATTAATCAAACAATTCACTTGCAGCAAACCAGAGAAGAAGTGTATCAACGATCCCAAGTCTTGCAGGAAAAGTTAAAGAAAATGTTTGACAAAAGAACTGAAACAAAGTCCTAAGATGGGATTCCAGAAGGGAAGATAAAGGGAAACATGGGAAATTTTATTTCTTATGGAAAGGGCCTTACACCATTCATGCCTTACAGGGAAACAACACATACTTTTTGAAGAATTTGGACAATTCAGAAGCTGAGGAAGGACCAGTCAATGGTCGAATGCTGAAGCACTATTTTGATCCTATTTACTAGGATATTCTGATTTTTTCTAACTTGTACATAATATATCCTTTTCTAATGCATCAGTTTTGATTGGATGGTGACTTCTTGGAGTTGAAGCCCGAAGTGAAGGCCCTAAGCTTCAAAAGTTTCACTATCATATGTACAATAAAGCTACCAGAAGAAGGAGATTACATGGTTCAGTTTAAGGCATTTTTGAGGCAACTGACCTGCTGTTCTTGACTTTTCACAAGGAAAAGCCATCCCCAAGTGGAGCCAATGTTAGACTCCTATACCAATAGGTGTCATTTTTCATGATTGTCTTGATTAAACTATGGAATATGTTCAAACCTTTTTCTTGAGCAAAGGTGTTCCATATTCTTGAAAAACCAAAAAATCAAAAAATTTAAAAAATGTAAAGAGGGTATACCCTAAAAGAAAAATAAAAGGGTAAGAAAAATAAATTGGTCAAGAAAATGAAAGAAATGAACCCCAAGCAAAAAATAGACCAAGGAAAGTGTGCAAATCCAAATGCCACTACTATTTCATTTTTGTAATAAAGCAATTGTGTGCAGCTTGTCAAACTTTGCTACAATTTATGAAGAGTCAAACTGTTTAAACTTGACTCATTCATATTTCAATTTCATGTTGTAGAACAGAGAATAAATATCTGACCAAACAGTTTAATCTTGGCAGATAAGTAGATAGGTAGAGTTAATAAAAGGTGCTCAACAGTTTAATCTGAGCCCTTGGATGTAATAAGGGTAGAATTAGATAGATTTACCATGTAAAAGAAAAGAATATTGATAAGGGTTTGCAAGTCCAAATGCACCCTAATAAAGAAGAAAAAATGGTAGTGTAAAGTAGATAGGGTAGGTAGATGGTGTTGCCCAAGTTTCATGTGATGAATGATGGTGCTAAATGTGTTTAATATTTTACTTTCATCACAAATATTGAAGCAGAAAATGCACTGGAAAATTCACAGAAAGCAAAGTCAAAATCATTAACTTCCCACATCACTTTCTCCCTAAGATTTTTACTAATTTTCCCAAAGTGCTAAGGTATTTGGAGATTAAAGGGGCTCAAGGCATTTCCTTGACTTTTGGAGGGACCGGACCCTCGGCCTAATGATCAAAAAGACCTAAGTACTTGAAGTTGTTTATCATTATAATCATTCACTTTTAACCTTTTCCTAAGTAAAATCCAATTTTACTTAGGAAAATCATGCCATATTTCATAAAATCCCCTCAAAATTACTTACTATTCTAAATCTAAGTGTTGAAATTTAGATGATGTAATTTACTTCAGAAATCTTCACTTTCTTAGTTATAGTTAAGTATTTTGAGTTTACCTTGTCCTTTGTCATATTAACTTCTGATTTATTTATTAAATCCCTAGTAAAAAGACCTTATCCTATAGTACATAACTCCTTTTACATAAATATCTCAAAAAACCCCTCTTATTATAAGTTTTGGCCAAATTTTATTTAATCCCCTTTGTTAAATAAAAAACCCCCAATAAAAACCCTTTGCTTAAAAAATACCCATATAAGTTATTCCCTACCCCTATGGTTGATAAATGACATTTATTTATTACCATATATTAAAAATATATGAAAAAGGTTTTTAACATATAGTTTTATATGTTTAAAACGAAAAATAAATAAAACCGAAGTTTTAATTTAAACTAAAACTTCAAAAATCCTCCAAGCCTTCGTGACCCATTCCCGTGGCATTTTAAAATTCCGCCCGACACTTTAACCATAGTTAAAAAGCCCCTAATCGTGCCACAACCGTGAATAAACTATGGGATTAATTAAATTACCAGGATTAATTAATAACCATCGATTCCGCCAATCAAATGCCGCCCGGGATATTTAATTAAAGTTAATCATTTTTTAATCCCCGTCGGGCCCGCGCATTAAAACTCCGCCAATTACACGTCCCGACCACCGTCAGATCCCTCTCCCGAAGATCAACGGCCCAAGATCATTCCGCTGGCCGTCTCGCGTCCGAAAGATAACGAGCGGGGGCACAGTGGTTTTGGAATAGTACTCCGACCACATGTCAATCGATTAATGGAATCGCTGCCTCCCCGCTGAATACCACCATCTCCCAAAGAGCGGTGCGGAAATTACTGCTTATCGCCCGGTCCCGGTGATGCGTCCTCCCGTACCGGATGACGTCATCCTCGAAAAAATAAAAATCCCCATTGACTTTGTAAATAAAACAAAAATCCGTGTATTTCTGTCATTTTCACTGCTGAAAGAGACTGTGCCCTCCACTGAAGAATTCGAAAATTCCGCTAATTGAGACATCGCCAACCAGCATTGCTGAACGCCATCGTTAGACCAGTGCCCAAGCATCCATCCGCCATTGAACAGTACCTGTAAATTTCAAACTTCTCCATCAAACAGGTATTTATTCGATTTCTTGCTGGAACTCTTTGAAAAATCCACTTTCCTGTGTTAAAAATTCACGCCAGAGTCTAAAAAAGGGTTAATATCAGTCTATTCTAGTTCCTGCAAGTAAAATCAAAGCTCCCAGAAACAAAATTGCGCCCGGTCTGTGAAGAAAACCCCGAAACTTCCATTTTTAATACACAAGAACCAAAATGGAAGCTCTGGCAGCTCTGAATGTAACCCCATTAAATGCCCCTCACAGAGAGTTAGAATACTTACCAGTAGTGGATAAAGACTTTCAAATTAAAGACTTAGTTTTCGATGAAAGTCCCCTTCGAAGTTATTGTCGCTGCGGAGATGATTATTCGAAAGTTTTGGATGTCATTGGGTTGTGGGAATCCAATTTCCCGAGATATCTCATCCCCTCAGTCCATATTTTCCCATAAATTATCCACTACTGTCACTCCAACTATGATTCAACTCAAAGGGCAGTGTTGTCTCCTGACCAGAGTATCCTTTTCCCCATCACTCCTCAAGCTATCAATACAATGCTCCATTTTGAACCTGATCAAGATCTTACTCCTTTGTCCATGGAAGAACTACTTGAAAATTCTACCCAACTGTCTCCAGAAAAATTGAAATGCATTTGCCAGACTTTTATGTTACCTGAACATCAACCCAAGGGACCTCCTCCCTATGGTTTTGCTTATTTTAATAATTTAGGCAAACTCATCCTAAATATGATATCCTTTGTCATGGGTTTCAATACAAGTGAATATGTTGATGAAATAACCCTGGTATTGCTGTCTATCTTTACTCCTGGGCAACCTCCTGCAGTGAAATATGACTTTGCATCTTTCATTGCCAATAAAATCCATGACCAGTTCATGAGGCTAGATAATGAGAAAGTGTTTAAATATTCCTCAGTCATTTACCATCTCATCATCTATTATCAATCAGAGAAGTTCCCTTTTCCTGTTAAAAAGCTTGATGCCAAGGGAAACCCTAGATTTGTTATATTTTGGTCTGCCATAACTCACTCTTCCTATAATTCTCCCTATTCTTATGCTGAGTTCATTGATCTTTTTGTATATCCTGCAACTACCTTGTTGACTAGAATTCCCCCTCCAAGGCTCAGTAATGAGATTAAGAAGACTTTGCAGCTTTCAAGGACATATAAAGTTGGGGACTGGTATTTATACCAAAATCATTCAGTCATCATAATATATGGATGTGAATTGTATCCATTCAGGTTGCCAAAATATGTGCCTATGAGACTTTTTGCCTTAGAATATTTTAGGCAAATGAATACTTCTAATATGATTCATTTTTGTAGTGTAAAAAAGAAAGCCCAACTCAGGATCAAAAGTCAATTAGGTCCCTTCATATGCAATTCTAGGGACGCTGAGCGAGAAGCAGAAGATATACTACAAAACCGTTACAAGTTACAAAGGAGTTTCCATTGGGTTCCTTATGATCCATTCAGTTTTATTTGTGATAAAAGAATGAAGAACAAATCATCCCCATATTTTCACCATAGGATTCCTGAAATAGAACAATATGCTAATCAAGATGAGTGGGTGGAAGGAACACTAGTTGAGCAAGATAATGAAGAAGACAATATAAACAAAATTATGAAAGATCTTGAGAAAAAGTTTGACCTAGAATCTTGTGGTCAAGTGCAGGTACCTCACATTGGCACTTCTTCAGCATGAAATCTCCAACAGGGATTATAGGAAGATAGTCCATCAATTGCAGTAGAGTCTAAAGGAAAAGGGAAGAACCTGAAATACAGGTCATTGAAACTTTCATCATGACAGAGAAACCTCAAACCTCCAGGGCACCAGATCAAACACAGGTTTCTCCTACTCAAGTAAATCATCCTGAAGTTTCAGAATTGCAAACTCCATCTAATATGGAAATAGGCAAGAAAAGATAGGTTCCAGATCCTACTCCTCCCAAAGAATCCTCAGAGCTACATCAAGCTAAAAAGCAGAAACTCAATCCAATCCCAGAAGTGGAAACTATAGATGAAATAATTGATGGTGAAAGAGAAGATAGTCAACTAACTGGCACAGTTAGTGAAACACACACAGGCCGAAAAGGAAAAGCATTGCAAAAACAGTTGAGTACTGAAGTCTCTTCCTTTAAACAGCCAAAAACAGATACAGGTGATATAAAGAGAACTTTCATTAATATAAAAGCAAAGAATGATCCATTGAGAATGCAGGTATATGATCAATATCTGAGAATGGCTCCACACAATCAGGAAAGATTAATGTCAGCATTTGACATTCAACAAGGCAAAATGATGATGAGCCATTTCAAATCCAAGGTGCCAAAAACCAAGACAACATCTGATTATATTAGGACCAATTTTGAGGTCCTGGAAAAAGACATTCATCCCTTGGACCAAATAGAATTGCATAGACAAACTGGGGAAATGGTATATTCAACCCTTACTGATAAGGCCATGGCAGCCCTTAGGCTGCAGGATTCTTTAAATAATACAAACACCCAGTTGCAAATTGAGAAGGCTTCTTCTCAGGCAAAAGATAACAAAATAAAGTCTCTGGAAGAAATAATCATCAGTTTGGGTCACAATCCCAAAGATATCAAAAGCATCGAGGCACTAATTAAAAAGAAATATGATGATATTGCTGCACTAAGAAAGAAACTAAAATTACCAGCCTCAAGGCATCCCCAAACCCAAGAAATTTTGAAGGAAAATTCACAGGAAGAAATGATGGAGTTGCTCTTGAAAATGACTGAGCAACTGAGTGAAACAGAGAAAGAATTGGAACAGGCATTAAGAGAAAAACATGATATCATGCAAACATCTACAACAGAGATCACTACAGGTACCACATCAGCAGATCAACAAACAGAATCAGCACAGGTAAACACTTCCAGTTTAAGTTCTGATGAATTGGTAAAACAAATGGAAAGTTTAAAACTCAGAGTCACAGAACTTCAAACCACAAAATTGCAGCTAGTAAATCTGGAGCAGAAATATGATATGTCTAAAAAGACTGTTGCTGATAATACTAGGGAAATCAAAAGACTTGAAAAATTGGTTAAGGCTTTAGAAATAGATCTTTCATTAGAAAAGCCTTTGAGAGAAATAAACGAAATTCTTTGGGATAATATAATTGAGTCAATAAAGAGTGTTTGGACCTTTGTTCAGATAATCTTTGAACAAAATGACTTAGTCAAAGTAGCCATGGAAGAAATAGATAAAACGAGATGAATTAAGAGGTAGGCCAGAGCAAGCCAATCAACTTATACAGTTTTTGAACACCCAGACTAGGCAACAACTTGCAGAGCTTGGAATTGATGACAGGACAGGTACTATTTTAGAAATAAAAAGAGTTTTTACCAAAAGAACTCTTATGAAAAATTTGGAAAGGAAATGCTCAGATATTCTGCAAGAAATTAATGCTTTCAAAGAAAAGTTTCAGGTTCTATTGGACAATGGGTTACCCAGTCCTATGCTCTCAGAGGACAAAATAATGGACCTTGAAACCTATGTTAATAAAATAGGTAGACATGCTCATAACACAACTGCTCATTCTATCAGTTCGTCAGAAGCAACATTGCCAACAGGGAGGAATCTCTACGACAGGTTAAAGGATTTGTTTCATCTTGAGTATGAAATACGGTATTTATTCCCAAATAGGCCTACTTTCTTCAGGTACACAGAGGCCGATGAAACATTAAGGAAACTTAAAAGAACCATAATAGCAGAAGATCAATGGTGGGAAGACTTATTGGAAATTTTGTGAAATTTATCTTCAGGTAGAGAATTTTGTCTTTTTACTATCATGTCAAGGATAAATAATGAGCACAGGTTAAAGAGTATCTGTTAGGTAGTTTAAAGAGTATCAGTAGAAACAAAGAGTATTAGACAAGCTAGGCAATAAAACAGAATTACTCAGAAGGACAGCATCGAGCCCTATTATAGGACCCGACTCCAGCACATCCAAAAAGGGAGGAAACAGCACACCAGCAGTTACTTTTTGTCCTATCTACGAGACCATCTGTCTCCTTTTTATTGGAACTTATTCATTAGTCACCCTAGATTATGTGCTAGGTTAGTGTGAGATATTTTAAATCATTTTTTGTTTAAATAAACCCTCAAAGAAAGTATTGAGGGTGGATTCTACTACTTCGCTGTGACATTGATGTTTTTGGAATAAAAGTGTTTTGGAGAAATTTATTTGTGGCTTACTGGATGACAATTTGAAGCTCAGGAATTTTTGCAGGATTCATGTGTCGGACTGCAGTTCAATAAGTCTTTCTATCTTATGTCTTAAGTTTTATATCTGTTTATATTATCATCGTGTCCATTTCTGAATAATTGACATAAAAGAATAAATCATAATTTACTTAATTGTACTCTGATTTCAATTGAGATTATTCTAAATGTTTTCCTCTAAATTAGTTATAAGCAACGAATTCTTAATTGCTCTTGCTTCTCTAATTTAAGCATATCGATTACTATAGTAAATAATTCTTCCCTGCTCTTTATTTGTAATCATTCCATTTCTTTCTTTTGAACATGTTGAAAGATTCTTGAGTGCCTTTCATCCCTTCAAAACCCATTCCATCCACTTTAATTCCTAAAAATTGTTCTATGTTTGGCTATCTTGCCCTGCAAAGCCATCTTGTGTGTAGAAGATCAATCCAGTAAATCCATCCTTTGACTCCATTGCCCAATGGCCTGAAAATATTCAACCTTGCCCTTAGTTGGCGAATTCCACCATTTTCAAACAAACTCTTGGATTTATAACTAGCCTAAAACTTTCTAAGAACAAAGATAAATTATAAAGAGAGAGCCCTCTCTGGATGCAGATTGGCTAGATTCTGCATCTGAAGGTTGGTTTGTGGTTACCTCAGGTATACTTTCCTTTTCCACAGCTTCAAGGAAAACCTGAGTGATAACAGAGCAATATAAAATCATTATAAACCTAAATATTTTTATAGAAATATCGCCAAACGTTTTATTGATTTCATATTATAAGCTAGTAAGATTCGCTAAGGTTTCTAAACATTAAGATAAATTTCCATCCTTAAAATTTTCCCTGGTTTTCATAGGAGGGATATTATTGGATGAGAGAAACCCTAATGGGTGGGGTCCATGGCAAGGAAGCCTCATCTTGGCATAAAAGAGGGAAGGAGAGCCATTGTTCATTATGTTGGAGAATTCGATTTTGCTCTGCTTTCTCTAGTTGTGCAACTGGGATAGCTTGTGCTGCTTAGCACAAGGGAGATTTCTGTTTAGAAGTTTCCTCTCCGTCATTGGGAAGCCTTGGAGGACCTGTTCTTCATTCTCCTCACATCCAGGTTTGAATCCAAGGTAACCATCTTCAACTACAGTGTTTTCCAGCTTGACAGAAACATTGAGTTGTTGGGGGTTGCAGCGAGGAATCATTATCACCCACTTCCAGAGCTAGCTTTGTAGAGGAGGAGCTCATTATTTCTTTGGGAGATTAGTGAGGAAGATCCTGGAGCTTCATTGCATATTTTGGCATTGGGCCATATGTTTCATCTCATTCACAGTGCAGTCTCTTCTCCATATTGTGTTATTTTCAGTGGGCACTTGCAAGAGGGGTTCACACTATGGATTGGAGGGTGTAATCTTCAGTGAAGGGAGCATCCTTTAAATTTGAAGATCAGTGGAGGAGGTTTATACATCATTTGCAGCATTTCCATCCTTCTCCCTTTTTGTATTGTTATTGAGTTGTTGCTGCTACCCAACAACTCCGGCATTTTTCCATTAAGTGTATTTTGGGCCAATCCCTTGGAGGATCGTGGTAGTATTGTTTTCTGGGGTTGAGATCTTGCTCCCCCCACTTATTTGAGCCTATTGTTGCTATATAATTGTATTTATATCATTTTTCAGTCATTTCTCACCATTGATTGCGCAGTCATAGTTTGTTGTTGGGTTGTGTAGCTATGTACTTTCATTTTGTATGAACATTTGTCTTGGGGTTGATTTGGCCTAACTTGAGAGGTATTTCCTCAAGTTCTTTTATATCTATTGATAGCTACACATAATATAAAAGATATGCACTCTTCTTGCTCCATATGTATTGATGGTTCACTGCTGCTACTTTTCGGAGTTCATTTATTACTGTAGCTCTCCCTTTTGAGAATTGTTTGAGATACATAGGATTGGAGGATCTAAATAAACCTCCTAGGGTTATTTCTTTGAGATAATCTTCCAGAATTATAATGTATGAAGGGTGAAAAAAGGGATCCAAGTCCTGGTTCAGCTTATTCTTGCATTGGCTTCCTTATACAGCGTCCTCAAGGACCAAATTGTTGAAATTCCTAAAAAGGAACATTACAGTGGTATCAGAGCTTCGAACTTGGCCCAACCTGTGGAAGTTCGAATTGCAGAGACAGAAGATATCAAGATCATGCAGAGGATGAGATTACTCTCATTAGTTTTTAGATCCAGCAAAGGCCTCTCCAAGGAGGTTGATAATACTGAAGAAAGAGAAGAGGAAGGACCATGCACTTTCTACTCTCACCCAGGAGGAGAAATGGAGCATGAGAAACACTTGGAATTTGAAATTCTAAGTGAGTATCTTGTTGAGTATCGAGAAAACTCTAAAGTCTTCCAAGAGGCTCTATCTTTTCCACAATGTATTCAGCAGAAAGAAGAGATAAGACCCCACAGCTATGGGATGATGAGAGGCAATAGATTTCTATTGTCCACATTTGATGGATCACTCACATATGCAACAGAGGCTTGGATGAAGAAACTAGAGTATTTCTTCCTGCTACATCTTGTAGTGGACAGAGAGGCTGCAGAAGTTGCAACGCTACACCTTGAGGGTGAAGCAAAGACTTAGTGGTTCAGCCATTGGGACCATGTAAGGGTTTCTAATCTTGCTGATTTTTCTCAGAGATTGATCAGAATATTTGGTCAAAGGAGGGAGGAGCCCTCACCACTTGTTGAAGAGGCACATGCTAGCGCTGTCATAGTGATGGAGAAGCAACCTTCATCTCCAGCAGTTGAGGCATCCAACACTATTGAGGAAGAGGCTCTTACTACAACACAAGATTCTTCCAAAACTCTCCAAGGTATGCCTAAGTTTTTATTTCTCATGGAGGGTTGTATATCATTACATGCTGATTTTCTAGAGCAGGAAGTTTTCTGTGCTACCATCCCTGTACATCATTGATATGTTGTGTACCACCCTTGAGATTGGGGTTTAGAAACTTTGTCATGGAAGAGATTGCATTTCAATGTCCCATGAAATGCAAAGGCCAAATTTTATTTTGGGAAGATGGTAGTCCTTGTTGGGAGGATACCAAGATGCAAGATGAAGAGGGAAATCCACAAGGAGTTGAGTGGATGTGGATGGAAGGCAAGAGGATGGTGAGCCTTTTGCAAGCTTATGACATAGGGCAGCAAGAGGCAATGTTGCATTGGCTACTCTTGAGGGAGTTTGGCCAGCATAGGACCTACCTTTCTTCATGGTATGTGAAGAAGGAGGAGGACTGGCAGGATACTTACACCATGGGGCAGAGAGGAGCATGGGTGCATGATGATGAGATGGCATTCTTCTTACCACCCATTATGCCACCTCCACATATTTGTTATGATGGGAGTATGGAGGAGCAGCAAACATTCTTGTTGCTCAGATTATATTCAAATGTTGCAGGAGCAGGAGGAGGCACTAGCATAGTGCATTGGCCTTAGATGCCCAAGCAATACCTTCTTCATAGGAGGAACTCTATATGTGCAGCAACATGATGAGTAGAGTCTTTGAAAAGATCCATGTCAAAGAATTGAGCTTTGAGATGACAGTGGCCCTACTCCACAGGCCAACAAAACTGTCATTTCAGAGTTGGGATTACTTGTTGAAGTGTTTTCAAAACCACTTCACAAGTGATGTACCTTGGAGACATGTAGGAGATGAGGATGAGGGAGTAATGGATGACAACATCCCTTACTATATCTTGATCTTCTTGGCTTGGGTTCACAAGCACAAGGGGAGGCACCTACATGCAGCATTTATGGATTCTCCTTTCATGCATTCTTATGCATACTATTTGTTGATGGAGGAGTCCACTTGGGAGGGCATCCTAATGGATGTATATCAGCATATGGATAGATGCACATCCCGAAAGATGATGATATGGTTGGCACAACCACTTCCCTACTTTGTTTCAGTAAGGGAGGATTCTCATTTGAGCCATTTCAGCTCAAAGACCGGAGTACATGATGAGGGAGGTAATTATTTGCTTTATGTTTTGCACTGTCTTATCTTTTTGAGTAGCATATCATATCAAGGAGGATCTTTCCTTCTTGCACATTATGTTTTGTTGTACTTATGGTCAATTGCAACAAATATGATGGCCATCTTATCGGTGGATTGTGGGGGAAAGCCACAGGATTTTCGGTGCGCACCATTGGCGCCAAATTGTGTTTTCATGATCTCATCTTGCAGGGTGAATGTGGTAGCAAACAAGTGGCTGAGAGGACACTTTTTGCACTATTTAGTGAGGTAGGCCAATGATGCCTTGCATTGATTCCATGTGTGGAGCTATGTTTCACCTCCTTGCTCTCACAGATTTATGCTTCCATATTTTGCTAGTAGAACGTTGGACATGGGAAGCACCATTGGAGGAGTGGCACAAGAGTTGAGGATGCCCATAGGGAATATGGTTCTCCATATTTCTCATGCTGCATATTTCAGAAAAACAAGTGGGCCAGCCTTGATTGCCATGTTGCATCTCTTGCTTTTAAATGGGAGGAGCCATTTGGAGAGCTTGAGATTTTTGGGGAGGCACCCCATGGGTGTTGGATTTGATGGGATGGCTTGGGTCTCTCTTGAAGATCATTATGTTTCAGTCATATATCAACAACAGCCCCATATGCATCATAAGGAGGGAGAGACACATTGGGAGGATGTGTCCCTTGAGGAGGAAGACCTCCACACTTTTTGCAACAGATGCTCTAAGGGGAGTATGGAAGAGGATATGGTCACCTTGACAAGATATTTGTTTCTCCATGAGGTGAACCATATGGTTGATTGGATACCATATGATGATGAATTCCAACTCATCACATATGAGATGATTTGGGCCAGCTTGATTTACAGTGCTTAGGGAGAGATCCTTGGGGATCTAGAATTCATCTTGCCACTTGAGGGCAACAATATTGCAGCCCAAGTTCAGTTTTCACTCCACACTTACCATAAGTGGAGAAGAGGACAACATGGGGTAGGCTATGAAGCCTACCATGTTCAGATTTCTAGCCCACCTATTCTACATGAGCACAAGGTGGAGGATTATTTCCCGGAGTTGCCTAGTTGGAAGGTGACTCATTTTGCATGGTTGATTGCTTGGGAATGGAGGATACACATGGGGATAATGTCTCCCAACACATTTAAAACTCCATACCTTGGGAGGACCTCTAGAAAACACTTTGCCACTCCCTCGAGCACCTCACTTTAGCATGATGATAGCTTGGTAGCTAATTTACATGATGAGGAGAAGCAATGTGGGAGCTTTATTGATGAGATAACATCCTATTTCTTGGAGGAGATCATCATACATAGGTGATGCAGTAGAGGAGAAGAAGAATCATTCTACCCTTGCACTTGCTTGAGGGCAAGCAATCTTTGGGAGGGGAGGACTGTAATGTTCCAAAATTTTCATTAAGTTAATTGGAACATTATTTTTTTCTTTCCTTTTAATAAGAAGAATAAAATGGGTAAGGGGGACCATGAAGAAGCTTAATAAACACTCCTATTGTGCAAAGGAGTCACTTAAGTGGCTTATTTGTCATATCCTAATGTGAAAAGGGAAAATACAAGAAGACTGGGTCCAGTTTGACCAAGTCAAATAGCGCTGCATGAAGGGAGTGAGTCACCAAGTGGGACAACGCAGTTTTCATAGGAGGGATATTATTGGATGAGAGAAACCCTAATGGGTGGGGTCCATGGAAAGGAAGCCTCCTCTTGGCATAAAAGAGGGAAGGAGAGCCATTGTTCATTATGTTGGAGAATTCGATTTTGCTCTGCTTTCTCTAGTTGTGCAACTGGGATAGCTTGTGCTGCTTAGCACAAGGGAGATTTCTGTTTAGAAGTTTCCTCTCCGTCATTGGGAAGCCTTGGAGGACCTGTTCTTCATTCTCCTCACATCCATGTTTGAATCCAAGGTAACCATCTTCAACTACAGTGTTTTCCAGCTTGACAGAAACATTGAGTTGTTGGGGGTTGCAGCGAGGAATCATTATCACCCACTTCCAGAGCTAGCTTTGTAGAGGAGGAGCTCATTATTTCTTTGGGAGATTAGTGAGGAAGATCCTGGAGCTTCATTGCATATTTTGGCATTGGGCCATATGTTTCATCTCATTCACAGTGCAGTCTCTTCTCCATATTGTGTTATTTTCAGTGGGCACTTGCAAGAGGGGTTCACACTATGGATTGGAGGGTGTAATCTTCAGTGAAGGGAGCATCCTTTAAATTTGAAGATCAGTGGAGGAGGTTTATACATCATTTGCAGCATTTCCATCCTTCTCCCTTTTTGTATTGTTATTGAGTTGTTGCTGCTACCCAACAACTCCGGCATTTTTCCATTAAGTGTATTTTGGGCCAATCCCTTGGAGGATTGTGGTAGTATTGTTTTCTTGGGTTGAGATCTTGCTCCCCCCACTTATTTGAGCCTATTATTTCTATATCATTGTATTTATATCATTTTGCAGTCATTTCTCACCATTGACTGCGCAATCATATTTTTTAGCTGGGTTGTGTAGCTGTGTACTTTCATTTTGTATGTACATTTGTCTTGGGGCTGATTTGGCCTAACTTGAGAGGTATTTCCTCAAGTTCTTGTATATCTATTGATAGCTGCACATAATATAAAATCTATGCACTTTTCTTGCTCCACATTTATTGATGTTTCACTTTTGCTACTTTTCGGAGTTCATTTATTGTTGTAGCTCTCCCTTTTGAGCATTGTGTGAGATACATAGGATTGGAGGATTTGAATAACCCTCCTAGGGTTATTTCTTTGATCTAATATTATGGAAGTATAATTTATGAAGGGTAAACAAAGGGATCCAAGTCCCAGTTCAGCTTATTCTTGCATTGGCTTCCTTATACAATGTCCTCAAGGACCAAATTGCTGAAATTCCTAAAAAGGAACATTATAGAGAGACTTTGAGAGAGAGAAGGGGAGAGAGAGCGAGAGAGAAAGGGGAGAGAGAGAGAGAGAGAGAGAGAGAGAGAGAGAGAGAGAGAGAGTTGGGGGAGAGAGATATATGGGATGGAGAGAGAGAGGGAGAGAGAGGGTGGGTGAGAGAGAGAGAGAGAGAGAGAGAGAGAGAGAGAGAGAGAGAGAGGGGGGAATAGAGAGGGAGAGAGAGATCGGGGGAAATAGAGAGAGAGTGGGATAGAGAGATATTGGAAGGAGAGAGAGAGAGATAGAGAGAGAGAGAGAAATACATAGATGGAGAAAGACAAAGAGAGAGCTTCGAGAGAGAGAGAGGGAGAGGGAGAGGGAGAGGGAGAGAGAGTGGGGGGAGAGAGAGAGAGGGAGAGAAGGGGGAAGAGAGAGTGGGAGAGGGAGAGACGGGGGGGTGAGAAAGAGAGAGAGAGAGAGAAAGAGAGCAGTGGGGAGAGAGAGAGAGGGGGGGGGTGGGGGGGGGGGGGTGTTGGAACAGGGTCTCCTAAAGCTGCGAATTTTGTCCATTTTTGTATATTTTTTATATTATTTAGTCTAATGCAGGGGTTTTTGGGTGGGTCAAAGCCCTGAATGCATTGTAATGGGTCAAGGGTAGACCAAAAGTCCGCAAACCACGGTTTGCAGACCATTGAATGCATAGAGTAAATTGATATAAATAGGTGAACCTTTTTTAGTCTTAAGGTAGGAAAGAATTGAGATTGATGCTAAGCACGAATTGTTAGATCTGTTTTCGGGTTGTTGGGTAAGGACTCTTGCTGGCTATGTGCGCGTATATCCTCAGTCTTGCTGTGTGCGGACCCTGCTGATTGTGTTCGCAGGCGGTATTTTGGGATTTTAAGTGGATTTTGGTATTAATATATATGCGAAGTACTGTTGGATATATAATGCTATATGGATCTGTATGGTTATGATCGATGAAAACCTGGGTTATATGATTAAGTTGTGAAAGTATCTATTAATTTCTGCGAACTGTGAAAGTATCTATGTTTCTGGTATATGTATCTATGATCTGTTAATTGTTGCATGTATAATGTTCTATGCTGATAATTGGTATTGCGCACGTGGATGCAGAGGTATTTATTAGATATGTGCATAGGAACAACTCTGTTACACCGTCGATAATATTATCAATAAGCCTGTGAATAGATCTGTTAGTGCGAACTCGATAAGCTGGGAACACAAATCTACTTGACTTACCTACTCTCTCTCAGGGTGCGGAAACCTGGTTCCAGCACCCTCCCATACTACTTCGGGTGAGACTTTGGCCTGTGCAAGCAGGTCACTGCCAAAAGGGCCAGTAGTATAGGGATTTGTTGGTAAACCTTAACCTCCAAACCTAGGTCAGGACCCCTCGAGCCAACAAATGGTTCCGTTGCCAGGATAGGGAGCATTTTGAGAGAGAGATCAGGTAATGCCAAGAACACATTGGAGACCTGAGGAGAAAGAGATTGTCGAGTGGTTTGAAAATAAAATTCAGGAATTCACAATAAGGGATAATCGCAGTGCAAAGTTGACCATAGAGAAGTGGAAGAATAAGTACATTTTCACAGAGATCTACGAAATTTTCTTTGTGACATTTGTGACTAAGCTTCAAGAGTGGCTCGTAGATTTCCAAAAGTGTTGGAAGGACGAATAGGTCACGTAGTGGACCCCATAGATGATTCAGCAGTTAGAAAATACTGAGAACACCATCAATCGCAAAGGTAGATCACTGGGTGGACAGTGTGATAGGAGGGTTTGTGACAGAATTTGCAATTGATCAATTTGTGTCCTACTCTGAGGTGGAACAAAGGTTCTTCAAGGGTTTCCAGGGTAAGTTTCTAAAAACTCTGCCATTACTGACTAAGATATTATTGTGCGAAAAGAGAATTTTGTGCAGCCATACAGAGTGAATGAACTCCGATCAAAGTGAGGGTACAACGTGCAATGGTAAGTACTATAGAACTAACCAAGAAGGAGATAGATCTATCTATAGTCCAGTAAGGGATTCAATTGCATAAGAATCTTCGACTACACCACTGTCGAGCCAACACAGGGGTAAGAACTCACCCATACCTCCTCCCCCACTAGAATACAATATAGCCTCGCACATGAAGCTACCTACCTTCAAGGGCATAGGGGATGAAGACATGGACCGGTTATGGTTTGTTGCAGGATCAGTATGGACTGCGCAGAATGTGGCCAGTGACATTGTGAAAAGGGCGCAGCTATCGCTTGCCTTTGAAGGAAGAGCCTTGGACTGGTATATGGGATAGATAGCTCAACATGCGAATGCGGCCATCGAAGAAATTAATAATGCCTTGAAACAACAGTTCAAGAAGCCTAAGTCCTACTCTTAGATAGTGAACGATCTGAAATATTTCAAGAAAGGACTGTCCGAGTCTGTATGGGAGGCTGAACGATGGTTAAATAAGGTAATTAGAGAAGGAGGATTTCTGTATGATGATAGACAACACACAGAGTAGTTCATTGCTATGCTATTGCCCCACCTGCGCGTGCCAATGGGACATCAAGCCATTGAATTGCAGGAAAAGGCCTTAGAGATTGCGATGAAGCTGGAAGTTGCGCCAAGAGACAATACCAAGTTAGGAGTACAAAAAATACAAGGACAGTTAGAGGCAATGCATATGGAGATCTAGAATCTGCGGAAGGAATGAGGAACAGAGGCTAGCCCTAACAGGTGGTGCATATAATGTAGGGTGAATGGCCACACCAAGAATAACTGTCCGTTGCTAGCAGATTACATGCAGGTTGGGGGACCCAGCCCATTGCGTCCTAGGTAAGTTTTGGGGCCAAGTGGGCTGGTGTTTTGGTGCAATGATTGTTGCGTGGCTGGGCTGCATGATACCAACCATTGCCCCCGCCTTGCCGTATATGTCCCAGAAGTGAAACAAAAATGGTGCAGGTTTTGTAGACCTGTAGGACATGATGAGTAGAGCTGCCAGACCTATGATATAATGATAGATAGGAGAAACCAATATAACTTATAATCAGACCCTTCTTCACCAGGATCCACTCTGGTTTGGGTGGGTCCCCAACTAGGGGTAGGGGAGGGGGCCGAGGTGGAAGCGCAGGTAGGGGGAGGGGACAACTGATTTGCTATAACTGTGGAGAAATAGGGCACTTTGAAAGGGACTGCACAAACCCTGCGAGACAATCCTATAGATACTGTAGACATCTAGATCATGTGATTGAATATTTCCCGATTATGATAGCCAAGATGCAGGGGAAGCAGCAGAAACTTACGCAGAATGTGGGTCACGACAGAACCTCGAGATGAAGGATAAAGTGTTAATGTTATAACACGTAGCGGCATGGCCACCGAAGGAGCTACGGAGAAAGCTGAGGTGGAGCCTCTTATCCATAAAGCAACCATTAAACAAGAAGGTTTGGACTTATATAAGGAAAAGGAAACCTTTGTCGTAGCTCACCAAGACTTTGCTAAGGATGAGGCACCTACTCCTCAAGCCCCTGCGAACCTCAAAGCAGATGATGAGGTCAAACCATTCCTGCAGGCATGTATGAAGCTACTGTGCAACCAAAGGGCCTTAGAAAACCTCCAAGCCTTGATAGATAGCTACGCAGAAAAAACAACCCCAACTATGGAAATTAAGGATGTGCACAAGATGTATAAGCATAAGAGACACACTGGTAGGGAGATATGGTTAACCGCACAAATTGGTGATTATGAGATGGATCAGGTTATTCTAGACTTAGGTTCCGATGCGAACGTACTACCCAAGCAAACTTGGCAGAGAATGGGAGAACCTAAGTTGGAATGGTCCACTATCCAGTTGCGCATGGCTAATCAACAGAAGATCATATCGTTGGGAAGATTATCAAAGATCATGGTAGATATTGCAGGAGTTAAGGTCCGGGCTGACTTCAAGGTTATTCGGATTGTGGAAGATGCTGACCCTTATCCCGCGCTCCTAAGATTTTATTGGGCCATTGATATGGGTGGTATTATCAATTTGAAGAAGAGAAGCATGGTGTTTGAAAGTGAAGGCACACAGGTGATAGTACAGCTAGACCCCGCAGAAGGAGAAAGGTATACAGAACCAGTACGGGAGGAAGAGGAGGTGGATCACATCTATAGGTTAACTGTGAGGGATGAAGACTGAATCAATCCTATGGCTGATGGTCTGCTTTGCTAGGAAAAGGATAGCGAATGCTTTTCCGACTCTGACGAAGAAATGGAAAATTGGAAAAACCGGTAACATGATGTCTCTATGTTGCGCTGCCTACGAATTACAAGGGAATTTCGATGCATATCCTCAGAGGTAAGATAATTGCCCTACTTTGATGGTTCCAGTAGCATAAATGATTTTTTGCAAACATATGAAGCTGAGGTTCCAAGGGAATGAAGGCTATGGGCCCTTAACCTAGCTATGCGTGCAACACCTGCAAGATGGTGGGACACGCATAAGGGGGAATTCCAAGATTGGCAGTAACGGTGGGATATGATTATCCTATGATTTGAGCCTCCGGCCGACATGCGCGTCAAGATATTTCTTGGCCCAGGGGATCCACGTGAACATTTTTTCGCCTAGATGGAAAAATCGTGGGATCACCCTACAGAAGAATGGGTTTAATTTTTTGTTCATGCCTTGGGACCAATTCCCACTGCATAATACTTATATGCAGAGCTACATCAATGCACCCACCACCAGGAAACCTCAAAGGAGGAATTTTTGGGGACATTCGGATTAACATGAGGATCAGAGGTGCTTGATGAAGCTCTATAAGATATAGATACCTTTGTATTTGGGGAATCCAACCCTTACGCAGCACTGGAGATGCCAACATGGGAAACACAGATGCAGGATATTTTCAACTGTCGCAATATCACCATAGAAGAATGTGATGAAGATCCACGCAATGTTTCGATCACAGAATCAGAGGGGGAGCACACAGTTGCAGGACCTCCGTTACACACTGTGGATGTTACGAAGCCTCTGAAGTTGTGAGAGGTTAACATTAGCACGGAAGAGAAACCCAAGTTGGCTAAAATTTGGGATTACTTGGATGATGAGATAGTATGTAAGGTTGTGGAATTAATCACGGAATATCAAGACTTATTTCCGACAAAGTTTTCGGAGCTTAAGGGGATCACGGGGGACTTAGGGGTTATGCGCATCACACTGAAACAAGGGCGTGCCCTATGAAGTAGCGCCCTTATCGACTGAACCCTAAGTATAGGCAGAAGGTTAGGGAGGAAATCAATAAAATGCTTGCTGCAGGTATCATCAAACCAGTTAACATTAGGACTGGGTGAGTCCCATGGTGGTTCAGAAAAAGAAGACGAAGGGAGAAATATGCATTTGCGTGGACTTACACAAGTTGAATGATGCCTACGTACATGAACTTTTTCCAACACCGTTCTCCGATGAGATCCTGGATAGTGTAGGAGGCCAAGAAGCGTACTAGTTCACTAATGGGTTCTCAGGGTACCATCAGATTTGAATCGCACCTGAAGATTGCAGTAAAACTACATTTTCTACTGAATGGGGATCCTTTCAGTATACGGTCATGCCGTTTGGACTCAAAAATTCCCCTGCCATCTTCTCGCGGGTAGTAGTCGTAATGTTCAAAGAGTTCATCCATAAATTTCTAGAGGTATACTTTTATGATTGGAATATCTTTGGCTTAGTAAAGACACATGTTTCGAACCTACGCATGATGTTGGATGCTTGTCAAAAGTACCAGATTTCCCTGAATATCAAGAAGTGTATCTTCTGTGTACCCTTTGGAATCTTGCTCGGACATATAGTTTGCCGACAAGGGTTGATGGTTGACCCTGCAAAAGTTGTAGTTATCATCAATCTGGTCGCACCTATGACTAAGAAACAACTGCGATGGATCCTCGGACATACGGGCTACTATAGAAAGTTCATTCAGGGATACACGCTGATCACACTGCCTCTGGAAAAGTTGTTTAAGAAGGATGTTTCATTTTTTTGGGATGACGAGTGTCAAATGAGCTTTAAGCTACTCAAGGAAAAGATGGTATTTGCGCCTATCCTTATCTTTCCTGATTGGGAAAATTTATTTCATGTTCATGTTGATGCTTCTGGAATTTCCCTAGGAGCAGTCCTTACGCAGCCTGGAGATGGAGACATTGATCACCTAGTTGCATTTGCTAGTCGAAAACTCTCTGGTGCGGAGCGTAATTATGCCACCACGGAGTGGGAGGGATTGGCCATGGTCGACGCATTAGAGAAGTATTGGCACTATTTGTTAGGAGGAAACTTTAAAATTTTTATAGATCATTCGAATTTGAAGTACCTAGTGAATAAGCCTATGTTGAAGTCTAGAGATGGCCACTAACATTCCAGGAATACGACTTTGAAATCATTGTCAAACCAGGGAAGTTGAATGCTAGGCTAGATCACTTGTCTCGAATTGAGAATGGTGAGGAACCAACTAACCTAGAAGAAGGATTGCCGGACACGTAGCTGTTTTCTATTAAGGTAGTTGATGTGCACTTCGTTGAAATCATTCAATTCCTGACTACAGACATGGCACCTACGGAGTATTCAGTGCAATAGAAGAAAGAGTTGGTAACCCGCATTGCAGATTTTATCATCATCGCAGGTCACCTCTATAAGATGGGAGCCGATGAAGTGTTGCAAAGGTACGTTTTGAAACATGAATGGAATGCTATCTTGACAGAAGCCCACGATGGGGTAGCAAGAGGTCACTACGCAGGGAACGCAATGGCACGAATGATCTTAAGCGCTGGATTATGGTGGCCTACCCTGAATAGTGACTCTCATGACTATTGTAAGACCTGCGATACATGCACTGGAAGACCATCCCGCAGGGATGAAATGCCCCTTCAACCACAAATGGCCCTACAAGCATTTGACAAGTGGGCCACTGATTTTGTCGGACCTATCAAACCACCTGGAAATAAGATAGGTGTGCGTTACATTATAGCTGCTACTGATTACATAACTAGGTGGGCCAAGGCACAAGCGGTGCAGGATTGCACTGCAGATACCGCTGCGTGTTTCATCTTTGACCAAATTTTGACTAGATTTGGATGTCCAAAAATCCTGATGAGCGATTGAGGTACGCACTTTGTCAATGAAACGATACAAGCCTTGACAGAAGAATTTTAGATTCATCATACGAAAAGCACTCCATATCACCCTCAGGAAAATGGAGCGGTCGAAGCTTTTAATAAGGTATTGGAGCACACATTGACCAAGGTCTGTAACATCGATCACAGCGATTGGGACATGCGTATTCCATCTATTTTATGGGCCTACCAAACCACCTGTAAGAATTTGACAGGGAAAACACTGTTTAGGATGGTCTATGGCAAGGAGGTCGTCATGCCCATGGAATATATTGTTCCTAGCCTAAGAATCGTAACCTTCAAAAATATGGAAAAGTATGATATCATGGAGGAACGGTTAGCACAGCTTGTGGCTTTGGAGGAAGATCGTTTCATTAGTAACTACCATGAGCAGGTTCAGAAGGAACGCGACAAGGCATGGCACAATCAACATATTTGTCAAAAGACCTTTACAGAGGATGATGTAGTCCTGATATATGATAGCCAGTTTGCAAAACACCAGGGAAGTTCCGACAACACTGGCTTGGGCCCTATATAGTTAAATAAATCACAGATGGCGGAGCTGTTCGGTCAGCTACCCTGCGTGACGATATGCTACTCGGCTATATCAATGGTAGTCAGCTTAAACCGTATCAGATAAAATGACTATATGGCCGAAGTAGCTATATGAAGAGGGATAGACCCACCAAGGAAGGTAAGCACAACAGGTACCATGCTCCGTGTAGGGGGCAGCCTGAGGTATGATAAAAGAAAAGGGGTGCGCTGGGAGTGTAGGGGTGCGCTGAGTGCACCAAGGGTGTGAAAACTAGCCATTAGAACAGTCAAATCAGGCGAAAATAAAAAATTACCGTTGGAAGGAGCGGGCGGCTGGCATTTAATGAGGCGATTTTTGGAGATTTTTTACCCTTTACTTGATGGTAAGTTCCAAGTGAAGTTTACCTTACCATTGATAGATCACAAAGGCTATAAAGAGGGTAGGATAAATCAGACAGGGGTTCTGTATCACTTGAATAGCTTGTACTTGGAAAGTTTTTCCCTGACAAATTTGTGCTGTAAGAATTTCTGTGCCTATAGTGTCCCTTTCATGTCTGTACAACCTACTCCTTCTGACAGTAGCCACCCAGGGTTGGGATTCATTTTTCACGCCAGAATGATGGCCACTAATCCTGCTGAATCCTCAGCACTAGCGACCTCAGTAGAGCCAGAAACCAAGGAAGTGGTGGAGATCGAGTCTGAAGCTGAAGAAGTTATCTCCACGCCAAGCCCAGTCAAGAAGAAGGGAAAGGAAAAAGCACAGGGCTCAGGAACTACCTCAAAACCCATGAAATGGGCTAGAGGGAAGCCCTGTACTTCCCCAAGAAACGTAAAATCCTCGCGAGTGATGCCCAGATAGATGTCCCCGTGAGCAACACCCCAGGCACGGGTTGCTCTGGAAGAGGCTCAGGATGCAGACCAAATCAACTCGTTACCTCCATTCATTCAGCCGCACAGGCCCTCTACGTGCACACCAAAGAACCTTAAAGGCCTGATAACCTACCTGCAGATGCCACTGACCCCGAGAGAGGTCCCCGTGATTGGTGAACCTTTTGGAAGGCTCCATGATATCAAATTTGATGATCATGACTTGGCCAATTTGGATGCCTTTCCAGAGTTGGCACCTGAGTTATATCTTGAAATAATTCAGGAGGATGATGGGATCAAAATTGTCCCCGTAAGCTGGGTACACAGAGTGGTAGGATCCAGGCTCCTCAACCTACTCAGGATGCTGCATTTTGGCCACTACAATGTCACGGACCGCCTGGTGCGTCAATTGCTTGCCCTGGTCCATGATGGGTGTTTTTGGATCAAGGACCGAATCCCTATCGATGTTGTGCTCATCCATCACATCAATGGTCTTCCTATGGAAGGGCTAGACCCTCTGCTGCACGTTGGGAAGAAATATAAGGCCAAAATTGTTGAATACATGCGAAAAAAATACCATGTGGCATAGAATACTTGCAGATTCATGATAAAAACCATCAGTGATCCCGATATGTAACTCGAGACCATGTTATTGGCATGTAAGATGATTCGAAAATGCTTGTGGTCTCCATCCCCGCGTACATAATTTAGTTAGCAGGCCAGTGTGAGAAAGGGGTCTGCTTCATCTGGTCACAATATTTGTGCAATGATTTTTTGGCCAATGTCCACGAATCCTAGGAGCAAGGATGGGCATTTTTCTATTCTTGGTTGTTAAAGAACCCGAGGAATCGGTCCTCCCAGAGCTCACCCCCGACATGTGCGAGGGGACCCAATATACAAACTTATGGGATTCTAAGGATCCAGAGTGTCTCGAGGAAAACCAAGTCTTCTGGGTCTTCTTTCAGAGTAGCTTGGCAACAACCATTAATTCCCAATCACGGTTGTCTCTACTCGTATATGAAAGATACAAGGGTATTGCAGCATTCCAAATTACCATGCACAATGTCCAGTTTAGAGCACGCAAGGATAAATCTTGGACTTCGCTCCCTTATATGGTGGTGGATGAAGAAATAGATAATGTAATTGTGCTCTGGCCTCCTAACTGGAAGATTGGCTTCAAAACCGGTGCGAAGGGCACCGAAGGAACCAACACATCGACGGTAATCCCACATGTCGTCATCAAGGATACCGAAGGACCAAGCAAGAGCACTGGGAAGGACACAGGCACAAAAGCATAAAAATATGTGTATTAGAATCAAACCACTAAGAAGAATGCAGAAGCAGAGACTCAGCTAGATTCACTGCCAGAGCTGGATACAGAAGGACTGGATGCGGGAGGACTTGCCTCCCCCGAGGCACAAAGTGAAAAATCGAGCTTGTCAAAGGGCCCTGAAAGAAGCAACGCTCACAGCGGATGGAATGAGATGAGACAGTCACGCTGACCGATGGGGACCTCAAACAGATCGCTGATGCGGTCACTTTGGCCACAAAAGATCAATGGTTAGCCTTAAAGGAATATTAGAAACATGTGATCGACACTCTTCATGTTGAGCTCCATGCCCTACAGTTGAAAACAGACATGCTGCAGACCAGTGTGATTCAGGTATGAATGCCCTCGACAACTAGTAGTGTAGCGCTAGTTACAGAAGAAAGCCGTCTTTGTTTTGTACCTAGCGTAGCCCTTATGATCAATCCACCCGACCTGGGAATGCAAGTCTAGGCAGGTGCAAAAATACAACTGAACTTAGCCAGGCTACCACATGAGGCATTGCAGGTTCTCCACACTTATTTGTTTCAGGAAATTCACCATTGGGACCAACAAGTGCACCAACAGCTCGGTGTGGCTGAATAGACCATCATAGAAAAGAATGTTGAAGTGTCCCTCACCACCGTGCAGTAAATGGAGCTAGAACATTCAATTCACAGACTCTACGCAAATGTTACAGAAGAAATCCCAGCCATAGCCAACACCCAGGCTAATATTGAGGGGTTGGTCGCAACATTGAAGGCCTCCAGGATGGAATTTTAGGTGGTTAGAACACAGATGGAGCAGCAGATCGCATATTTGCAAGCTAAGTTGCAGCCTGAAACACCTTCGGAGGTACGGGCCTAGCGAGCTGCACTGGTCACCGTGGCTACAAAATTCATCACATGGAAAATCGCTCAGGGCGCCCAATTACTGGAAAAAACCATGCAAATATGGACCAAGGTCCAGCGCGATACGATCCTGCGAGAAATAAACCAGGACCTGCGGCAGAAGGAAGAAGCATTTAAGAATATAGAGGCCACATTGCCCACCTTGGTTCCTTCTCAGCGCTTGGCATGGTTGTGAACCAACCATGCCCTCCAAAATGATATTGATGAACTTCGGCACAAGAAGAAATTTCTCGGTGACCGCATGAAGCCTTGGGCTGCTGAAGCCCTGAAGCTCTCACATGATGTTGATGTTGGTGTTAAGTAGCTAAACCAGATTCTGGAGAGCATCACTGCTACAATGGAAGGACCAAATTCACAAAAGTTGTTAGACATTGCGCAAAATGCTGCTGCTCAGAGTGAAGGTGTGTTTCCCCCATTGGCCGAAGCAATCAGATTGCTGCAGGCGCAGGTGGAGACCCCACCATCATAGTGACTCGGGATGAGTCACAAGATTGTGTTGGGGGACTGTTGGAACAGGGTCTCTTAAAGCTGTGAATTTTTTCCATTTTTGTGTATTTTTTATATTATTTAGTCTAACATAGGGGTTTTGGGGTGGGTCAAAGCCCCAAATGCATTGTAATGGGTCAAGGGTAGACCAAGAGTCCGCAAACCATGGTTTTTGGACCATTGGATGCATAGGCTAAATCAATATAAATAGATGAACCTTTTTGAGTCTTAAGGTAGGAAAGAATTGAGATTGATGCTAAGCATGAATTGTTGGATCTGTTGTTGGGTTGTTGGGTAAGGACTCATGCTGGATGTGTGCATGGAGATCCTCAGTCCTATTGTGTGTGTTAGGGTCCCGTGATTTGGTAGATTGGCTAACCAAATGACAGGGTAACATCAGACTAGTCTTTGGAGTCCTAGGACCTAGCCTTCCTGGAATTAGAGAGGGCTCTCTCTATTGTGCGAAGGATGTGAGCTTGTTCGCTTTAGATGATTGATTTAAGGCTAGTTGTTAAGTGTAGGTTTGTTTGTTTGTTTTGGGTTGGGGTAAGATGATCAATCAGGATAGGTGGAATGAGAGAATATCAAATCAATAGGGATATGGGGTCAGATGAAGTCTAGGGTGTCTAAATGCTAAAGCAGAGTGTATTGGAGGGCCGATTGAGCAAGGTGAGTGGATTCTTAAAGTGATGATGAGGTGTAATGAACATTAAGTTTGGGAAGAAAATGAGAGATCTTAAACATATATAATCTGAAAGAAATGACTCATAAGGTAGGGAAAACCATTAATCTCTATGAACAATACTCAAACTGATAAACATACAAGATGAAAATCCAGTGGTACATAGAGGCATTAGAACTCCTAACTTTAGAAATCCACCTTCAGTTTTTTGAGAAAACATATAAGATAAACAAACAGTTCAAAATATGGAGAGGGGAATCCTAAACAGCATATATCAAACTATCGGGAACTCTGAAACAAGTTGATGAGCATGGGTAAAGGGTAAGATCAAAACAAGGCCTCTTTGCATTATCCTAATCAATTAGTATTCCATAGGAAATATTGACAATAAGTTTTTGAAAACTTTAAATAATCAGGGCATACCATGAATCATATTTATAAGCTGACATATTGATCATTCATGAAGCAAAGAACAAGTTTAGTAGGCCTAAGGAGCAGTCAATAATTCCTTAAGATGAACTAAAAGAAGAAAACATCAAAGCTATAGCATGCAGGAGGTTTGAGGTGCTTCCATGAGCATATCTCAACTTATACTTTTTTGATCTATAGCAAACAAGCAGACTAAAAAAAAATGAGTACAAGAAAACACTAACAAGTTATAAAAACATCACCATTCACCAAGCTATGGAATCCTGCAAGCAAGCTTCTCCAACATCAAGCCACACAAGTCATTCATTCACTTCATGAAACCAAATATCTTCTCCAAGCTCATAAACCATGTATTTATCTATAACACATAAAGTCCCAACTATTTACAATACAACTCATGCCTTATATAACAAATAAGGAGAGGAGAGAGCTCACTAGAGCATCTATAAGCCTATTGGCCAAAAACAAATATCCTAACTTGTCCTTGAGGCCTTGCAAGGTCCAAGGCACAAAATATCTTCCAAAATATATTTTCCAGACCAAAATAGAAAAAACATTGACTTTTAGGCTCTGAAATACATGAGGAAAATTTCCTAACGAACATCTTCTTAGTCACCACACAAGAGCGCAACACTCTGTCTCAAATTTTGAAAATTTTCCAGGAGCGCAGCACAAAAAAGGTCTTTTTGCAACGGAGTTTTGGAGGCCTTCCCGATGTCAGAAAAGGCTTCGTGATGGCCCGTTGGAAATCTATGGATGTATAATTTCCAAATACACATTTTTTTCCTCAAACTAACCTCTATAAGTTTTCCAAAAAGTGGAAAAAGGAAAAGCTTCTAGGAGCGCAACACCTTCTCAAAAAAGAGGGTAGAAAGGTGAAAAATTGGGTGTTTTTGACCCTTTTGGGGGATCAAAACAACTCCAATTGAGCTGAAAATTGGTGAGAATACTCCTATCATGATGGGGAATCCAAAAATGTAAGCTAATTTCTCTGAAAGTACTCTAGGAAAAAGCATAACACCCAGCGTGTTGCGCTCCTAGGCTTAAAATTTCACAAGAAACAAAAACTTGTTCAATTTTGCTCAAATTTGGTGAGTGGGTCTCTCAAGGGTCCTTAAGACCTACAATGAAGCTTGAGCCAAAATTCCAAGCCTAGCTTGGTCTTTTCCTTCATTTGGTGCTGGTCCCTTCCTTTGGGAAGTTTTGAGCTTTTTCCTTGCAAACTGATTTCTCTTTTTGTAGTGCTCAGTCATCTTTCTTTGCAAGCTCAAGCCTTTCTTGGCCTTCTCCAATTTAGCCTCTAAATGTATATTTTCCCTTTCAAGCCATGCTTCTTTTTTATGTTCAATTTCCAAGGCAAGGAGCTCGGTGAGTGGAAATTTTTGGGCTTGGGCTGCTTCTTCCTCTTTCTGTTTTGCCAAAGCTCTCCTAAGACCCATAGTCCTAGGTCTCTTTCTAGCTTGCCCTTCTTCCTCATCATCTTCTTCATAGGCGCCCATGTATTCTTCCAACTGCACTTGTGACCTTTGAGCTTCTCTATTGTATTTGAGCACCCGGGCTTCATGAATGGCTAGCTAGCCACTCATCTGATTCTTTTGCACCTGTAGAAAATGAATAAGATCTTTTGATCTTTCTAGCTTAACCTCCAAGTCTCTGATTTGTGCATTCTGGTCTTGTAAGAGAGAATTAACTATCCTTGTTTCATTTTCCTCATCACTATCTATGTGAATGAATTCAAATTCCCTCTCTTCCTCATGATTTCTTTCCTCTTCTTCCATTGTTTTCTTGCCTTTGTCCTTTATTGGCTTTTTGCCTTTTTCCTTCATTTTCTTTTTACCCTTGTCCTTCATTGGTTTGGTGACTTTGTCCTTCACTGTTTTTGTGACTTTGTCCTTCACTATTTTTGAGGAGGAGTGCATGGCCCCTTGCCTTTTGGAGGCAGCAAACACATGCCTCCTTCCTCTCCGATAAGTAATGGTGCAAGGCACCATAAATTTTGCTTGTAAACTTTGATTTTTGACAATCTTAGGATTGTCTCCCGCTTGAAAATTTCTCTCTGTGTGTATGTCCTCTTTACCTTGCTTCTGGTTGTTCTTTGGATCAGCATGTTTAACATCTTTCATGCTTTTGTCACTATCAAGACCCTCAACACTGCTATGCTATGTTTCTGCAATATTAGAGGCATCTGTGTTTGACCTATTTTCATTTTAGGACTATCCTCCACATCCTTTTCATTACTGTTTTCACTGTCAAACTCATTTTTTTCATCACTGCCTTCATTATTTTTTATTTCGTAATCATCTCCTGGTTCATTGAAAACAATTTTAAAATCTGTCTCTGGGCTGCCTTTGTCATTTTGTTGAGAGGCTGCCTCTTTTTTTGTGTCTTTAGACCCCTCTTCTTTATTTTGAGACCCATTGCTTTGGCTTCTTTGACCATCATTTGTATCACTTCTTTGACTATTTTGTTCTTGGACATTGCTGCTTTCTTCTAGGCCATCCCCCTCTTCCTCATCATTTTCTCTCTCACTGTTTTGTTCATGATCAACACTACTTTCTTCAAGGCCTTCATCATCTTTTCCCTTGCTATTTTTATCAACTCCCTTATCTTCATTATTTTCTTCCTCATCTTCCTCAAATTCTCCCTCATCTTCATTATTTTCTTCCTCATCTTCCTCACATTCTCCATCATATTCATCACCCTCTCTCTCACTGTTATCTTTATCACATTCTCCCTCATCTTCATCACCTTGATCATCACTCTTTGGTTCATCTTGATTATCACTATTTTCTTCAAGACCCCCACTGCTTTCTTCAAGGCCATCACTGCTTTCTTCTTGGCCATTTCCTCCTTCTTCATTTTCTTCTTCATCTACCTCATTTTCTCCCCTATCTTCATCACACTCTCCCTCATCTTCATCACATTCTCCCTCATCTTCATCACACTCTCCCTCATCTTCATCACCCTCTTTCTCACTGTTTTGTTCATTTTGATCATCATTGTTTTCTTCCTGATCATCAGTGCTCTCATCATGATCATCTCTGCTTTCTTTATGATCATTAGTGATCTAATCATGATCATCTTTTCTTTCTTCATGATCATCAGTGCTCTCATCATGATCATCTTTTCTTTCTTCTTTATCATCTTTGATTTCATCATGATCATATTTTATTTCTTCCTGATCATATTTTCTTTCTTCCTGATCATCTTTCTTAGGGGAGGTGTATGAAGCAGGTTTGTTTGGGAAGGTGATTCATGTGAATAATATGAACCAAGGTTAGTGGAGGGCAATGGAGGGGTATGAGGAATATTTGGAGAAGATGATGGAAAACTTTGCAGAGGGATAGAGGGTGAAGTGGTGAAATAATCATGGGTGATAAAGACCTCCCAAGGAATGCCTTGTTTCTCTAATTGGTATGAGAGAATTACCTTGATCAGAGAATGATGAAACAAGCTTGACATTTGTTGGGGCTAGAGGCCTCTTTTTCATGATGGAGGAAATTTTTTCAATGCTTTTGCAGAGATAGTAGGGCAAGTGCGATAGCTTAGTCCTAGTGAAATGCATGAGGAGTATAATATGATAGGAATAGAATATGGAGAACCTACCCTCATAGGTAAATTATTTCATAATAATCTTCATGAGGAGGGCATATTTGTCCAATAGATGAGAAAAAGGAAAAATGGCTTTGCATTCATCTTGACAACTGAGTTTTAAGAATGGATGATAATGGGTCAAGTCAAGATGCTTCTGTTTAAACCACCTTTCTCCCATGCCAGGTATTCTAGTGGCTTCAGAGATAGCACTGGGGGTCAACTCAAACCTCACCCCTGCTAGATGTACTTTATGTCGGTGAAGCCTTAGGGAAAATAAATCGGTCAACTGAGGATGGATTTTGATCTCTTGTACTTTGTTAAAAAACTCAAAACACCCTAACTCTTGGAAACAAGAAATAATATAAGGGGAAGTTGTTAGTTCTGCAGTGCTTAAGGGTTCAAACCTATTGGGCTTCCCTCCCTTCTTCTGCTATTTTCTTGGACTTGTCTCTTCATTTAGGTTAACCTTCTCCTCTTCATACATGGTGTTTTGTTCACCCCTTTCTCCAAATTTTAAACAAAAAGGTTTTTTTCTTGTGAAATGATGAGGAGAAAAGATAAATAGGTTTTTTGAGGCTTTTAAACAAGGTTAGGAGACTTGGCAAAAGTAGGTTAAGCTTCCCTTTCTTTAAGTTTTCTTTGAAATAAATTTAGAGTTCACTGGGCATTTTTATCACTTAAAAAATCACGAGGAGGCGATACTTTAGGGAGAATACCTCTTAAAAATGACTTCCACAGCAGAAAAATGCCAATTTTGAGTTTTCTGGGAAATTTCGGGCACCTTTGCACTTTTTTGGGCAGTGCTGTGCTTTTACGTTAGGAGCGCAGCACCTCGGTCAGGCCTGAATGCAAATGCGTTCAACGCTACACACCCGTTGCAGGAACGTAGCATCGGTGATGGTAGCAGTTGTGAAGGTGCATCGTTGTTGGGGGGCGGGAGCTGCATGCAGCATCGGGCGATGGGAATGGTTGTCGGAGCGCAGCACCGTTGGGTAGTGCTGCACACAGAATCAGGCGATGGTTGGTGGCCACTTCTGCACGTCGGGCAGGATTAGAAGAATGCATCTCCCATCTACATGCACGCAACATCCAGAAGAAAATAAGACAGGAGCGATCTACAGGCGCGCAACATCCACCTACAGGCGTGCATCACTGAGGAAAATTTTCCTGAGGATGCTTTCGGAAGCCGGAAAATTGCACTCTGCTTTGCAAAAAGTTGAAATGAGGGGGAAGAGGAGTTGTTGAAGCATTTATAACCCTTTTTTGAAAATAATTAAACTCAAAAAACCCTCTTTCCTAGAGTCTCATTTTGCACTTTTTATTTGCCTATGTCTTTTTGGAGCTAGTCTTTCTACCAATATTTCTTTTGCAGCGTGGGCAAATGATCAGATCTATGATGATTCAAGCCTGTTATGCTCATGTGCAAGGTGATTTTAAACACTATATTTACCTCCATATCCTTTGAGACAAACTTTTGACTGTTTATTTGTGGGAAAACAGGGTTAAAGATGATGCTCTGTTGTTGTCAGTGAAATGGTGCATAATACCTTAAAATCCCTTCTTTTTTGACGTTTTAACACCTCGGAATTGGTCCTTTTATCCAATGGGATTTATGCCCTTTGAACTTACCCTTGAAGACAGTTAGGAATTCTTTTTGAAAATCTCTGCTATTTGATGAATGAGGTTTTCCTTGCCACTTACCATGATCATTTTTCTTATTATCCCAATTTTTGAGTTTTTAAGGATATTTTAGAAAAGCAAACAGAGCTGCCCTTTAAGTCTTTAAAGGAAAAGCCTTTCTGAATTGATTTCTTTTGTTCAAAAAAGTTTCCACTGATTTATTTGAAGAGTCTTTTAGCTTTTGTGGCCCAGCTATTTCTCCATTGTTTGTCAAAAAATCACATATTTGTATTTTCAACCAAAGCACACCTACTATTTTCTTCTTCAATGTGATTTTCCTTTCTTTATAGTGGTCTTAGTATTTTACTTCACCTCATGGCACATCTGATAGATTTTTGTATTTTTGTAGGAGTGTGGCAAAGGGCAGCTGTGCCTCCACCAGTTTCATGCTTGAGGCCAAAAACCTTTACAATGATCTTTTTGCTGAAATGCGCCATGTTGCTCAAATGTCAGTGACTCTTTGAGATTTTCACAGATATTTGTATGTGTAGTCATTTATTTCTTTTTATGAGATCAAGACCTTTCCTATAGCATTAAGCTTGTTGTACCTTTTTATCAACTGCCAATGACTTCATGAACTCTCTTAGGTGTCCTTTTGCCATTTATATAATGAGCTCTTGATTTTCCTTGTAGCCTCCAGCTCATTATACCTTTTTATCAACTACCAATGACTTCATGAACTCTCTTAGGTGTCCTTTTTCCATTTATATAATGAGCTCTTGATTTTCCCTGTAGCCTCCAGCTAATTGTACCTTTTTATCAACAGCAAATGACCTTTTGAACCTTCTTAGGTGTCCCTTTTTACCTCTGCTTTGATTTAGACTAATCTTCAAGGCATCCCTACAGAAATTCTTGGATATGATAGTCTATTCTTTGTAGATTTTACTGTTGGACTAGGAGGCACCCTTGGAGGCTGCCTAAGTGCTCTTTTGAATTCATCTTTGGCTTCCTGTGCAAACAATGGAATGAGAATTATGATGGTGCATGGCCTAGGAAAACCTAATTGACTTATTTGCAAGGTCTTAGAATGGGCTTTTGACTGAAAGTTTGAACCAAGGTTTTGAATAAAGATACAAGGTTTAGACATTATACTTATGCACCATCATCCTATACAGCTAGACATCCTTTACTTTACTTTGAAGGGCTTTCTAGATAGACTTTTGACACCAACAGTGCTTGAGGCATTTGTGAGTAGGAGAGAAGACTTGGTTTAACTTGGCCAAACAAATTGTGAAATAAGAGGGCTTAGGCATCAGAGGTAGAGGGATATAGAGAGAAGTAGCAATCATTGATAGAGTAAGGGACATTAGTCCAAGATGGGGTCTTATAGGATGATAGATTGACCATAGCAGACAAAAGAGGAGGGATAGGGGAAAATTTATTTTTGAGGAGATTTCTAGAAGACACAATGATTCTTGAATTTTGATTTCTAGAAATCTGAGATAAAGAATTTGGTCATTTGAAACAAGTGAAAATTACTGATGACTGACAGTGGCTCCACTTGGGGAGGGAAGCTCCTTTTCAGGAGGTGTCCAAAATTGCAGATCTCTGGTTTATGAAGACCAGTGCCTCATCCATTGGGTGGATTCTCTCTTTTCTTTTGCTACTATTTTCCCTGAAGTAGTAATTTTTTAAAAATTTGAAAGTATGATTATCTCAACTTGGCCTTTACCTACCCAACCAACTTGCCTAACATTTTTTCTTCTTTGAGTGCACTTGAAATGGAAAATCCATTGATATTTCATTTTGAAAATGGAAACAAACTATCCACTTCTACACTTATCTCTTTCGGGAGTTCAGATTGAGCTGTTGAACTCCTTTGATTCTCTACCTATACTATTCAACTGTCAAGGTTAAACTGTTTGACAGGACTTCATTCACTAGGCTAAGACATCAAATTGAAAACATGACTAAATCAGGATTAGACAGTCTGATTTATCATGAGTTTGTGGCATAACAACAAGCTGCACACAAATGTTTTTTTTGTACAAAGTAAGATTTAGAAAAATCAAGGCTAGGATACATAGTTTGCTATTCATCCCTACTTTCCTCTTTGGTTATGTTTTGAGCATGTGGAACCAGTATCTTCTCTCCTAATATATTTTCTTCGACAAGTCAAGTTTTAATATTTAGACCAGCATTATTTTCACTAACTTATCAACAATAAATTTAAAACATATTCAACTATGTTTAGGCTAGATAGCTGAACAAGACATCATTTTTCACTAGTAGTGGCATTTAGACTTGCACACTTTTAGTATTACTATTTTTTGGGTATGGGGCTGTACTTTTCTTAGAATCTGCCCTCTTTTTCTGATTTTCTTATGTTTTTGTGTTATCTCTCTTTTTTACTTTTTCTTCAAACTATGGTATGTAAAATGAGTAAAAATTAAAGCTAAGAATCCTTGCAGAAGTAGTGTTTTAGCATCCTGTCATTTACAGGACCTCCAAATGTTTTAGTTCCATCATGTTCTTGTAAAAAGAACGCATTGTTTCCTATAGCTGAACTGATAATGAATGGACCCTTCCACAATTTTTCAAACTTACCATGTTTACCTTTGTCTTCTCTCCTTGAGTCCCATTTAAACACCTTATCTCCAATATGGAAATCATTGTATTTGGTTCTTCTGTCAAATATTTTCTTTATATTTTCCTGCACTCACTGTGTCTTTTTGTACACCTCCTCTCTTGTCTATTGTAAATGGATAGTTTGGTTCAGTCTCCTTTGCATGTCATTTTCCTCTGATTGTACTTCTTGTAATAGTTTAATTACTGGGACTCCTAAAGATGTCGGAAAAATGGCATCCATGCCATACACTAATTGATAGGGAGACATACCGATTGATTTTTTGGTGGTTATTCTATCAGCCCACATTGCATGCACTAGCTTTCCATGCCGTGCCTTTTGATTTTGTTCCAGAATTTTCTTAATGATACTGACCAGAATTTTATTGGAGGACTCAGCAAACCCATTACCTTGAGGGTAATAAGCTGTGGAATGTCCTAATGTGATGTGATATTTATAGAAGAAGTCAACCATTCTTTTGGATGTAAAGGCGGCTGCATTTTTTGTGATGATTTTCCTAAGGTAACTGAATCTAGACAGAATTTTGGTCTCAAGAAATTTGATAATGAATGAATTAGTGGCGTTCCTAGAGGGGATGGCTTCTATCCATTTGGTAAAGTAATCAATAGCGGTGAGGATCCATTTGTGTTGGGAATATGAAGAAGGGTGGATATCTCCAATGAATTCTAAACCCAACTATTGAAATGGAGCTTCAACAATGATCGGATGCAAAGGAAAAGGTAAAAGCTTTCTCTTGCCATCAAAGATTTGACATTTATGACAAGTCATGACTAGTTTGTGGGTGTCAGGAAAAAGGGTGGGCTAGTAGTAACTAGCTCTAAGGACCTTGTTAGCTGTGGTTTTCCAATAAAGATGGCCCCCACATTCTCCCTCGTGCATTTCATGTATGATTTTTCCTGCATCATCCTCAAGCAAACATTTAAGCAGTATACCAATAGGATTCTTCCAGTATATAACTCCATCTAAAATGCAAAATTTTAAAGATTTTTGTTTGAGGAATCTTTCTTTTGTTTTTGATAAGGTAGGGGGAGAATTAAGATAGAAGAGCACATAAATAATATCAGCATACCAAGGTGAATTTAAAAATACTTCTTCAACATGAGGAGCTGTGCATTCTTCTTGCTCTTCTAAATAGTCAACAAAATTCATATCTAATGCTTGTAGATTTGTTTCAGCCATGAGTTTTGCAAGTCCTTGTCCCTTAACCAGTTTCGTGGGTCTGAGTTCTAGATCATATTCTAAAATAATAGCAAGCCGCTTTCCCCTTTTACCTTCGGGATCCTGATTTAAGATATCTTTGGCAGTTGTGTGCGGAACAAAAGCATATATATGAGAATGCAAAATATAAACTCTGAAGTCTTTTAGTGCTTTTATTAATGAAAAGGCCTATTTTTCCATGATGTTATATTTTAGGGGAGCATCCCTAAGGGCTTTGCTAAAGAAGGCTATGGGTTGTTCTTGTCCCATCGCATTTTTTTGTAAAAACACCGTAGCCATAGTATGTTCAGATGAAAATGAGAAAATATAGAAGTCTTTGGTGAAATCAAGACTTATCAGAACTAGTTTTTGGGTGAGTGCTTGTTTAACCAGTTCGAAAGATTGTTTGGCTTCCAAATTCCATTTTACTCCCACCTCTTTTTTTAGCATGTTTGTAATATTTCTCAAGAGTTCTGCAAGGTTGGGGATAAATCTCCTTAAGAAGTTGATTTTCCCAATAAAGAATTGCAATTCCTTAATGTTTCTGGGATGGTTGATTTGCAATATGCCTTCAATTCTTTTGGGGTCTATTTTGATTCCTTCTTCAGAGATGATGTGGCCAAGGAGTGTTCCTTCCTCGATACCAAACAATGTTTTCTTGGGATTCAAAGTCAGTCCATATTTCCTACACTTTTTGAAAACTTTTCTAGAGTGGACCGAGTGCTCTTTGTCAGTTTTAGAGTAAACAATGATGTCATCGAGGTAAATGACTATGAAGTAGCCTATGTCTTCAGAAAAGGCTATGTCCATGGCCCTTTGGAAAGTGGCTCCCGCATTCATCAACCCAAATGGCATTTTAACATACATGAATGTACCCCAAGGTGTGGTGAAATCAGTTTTGTGCTGATCACTTGGGAATACTAGCACTTGGTTATAACTGGAAAAACAATCAAGTAGTGAGATCCTCTTTGATCCAACTACCTTTTGAAGTATGTGGTCCATTTAGGAAAAGGACAGTTATCTTTCAAGGAATACCTGTTCAAATTTCTAAAGTCAATAAAAAGTTTGATTTCTCCCATTTTTTTCCTAACTGACACGAGGTTGGAAACCCATTCAGAGTATCTGAGAGGAACTATTATCCCGGTGTCATACATCTTTTTGATCTCTTATTCAACTAGAGGCAATAAGACATGGTTTATTCTTCTTAACTTTTGTTTGAAAGGTTTCTGTTTCTCCTTGAGAGGGATTTTGTGTTGAATAATGCTGGTGTCATAAGATTTTAAATCTTGGTACCCCCATGCAAACACATCTTTAAATTCTTTGAAGAGCTCAATGTATTTATGTTTTATGTGAGGAGGAAGGGTCTAAGAAATTTTGATCATTTTAGGTTCCCTAGTGTTCCCTATGTTGTATTCCTCTACATCGACCTTAGTAGACTCCATCTTTGGTTTGTTAGCTACATCATTAAATTAGATATCATTTTTGGGATTCAACTGCATTATCGGGTGCAAGCCCCGGAAGTGATGATTGACGCTATGTGATTCATTTCACTAGTTTCAATCCCACTTCTTCACCCCTGTGATCATCACCCGATGCAATGAGTGCTAAGTGGACTATTCAAAAATCATGAGAAATTAGTCAGTTACGACTACCTCTCATGGAAATGGTCATAGATGAATTACTAAATTAACGTAGTTGAATCCCAAAAATGATATATAATATAATGCACTGCGGAAACCCCTCATACATCATTAAAATCGAGCAACTCTTCCAAAGGTGCAAGGCCTCTTGGTAATGTGTCATTCTTATAGTGTAAGACTTCCAGATCTCTTTGGTCTAGGTCCTCACACATCTTAGCTTTATAAGGATGTGTGATCAGATTTATATCAGCAAAAGAGGGCAACTCTGTTCATGATTTCTATCTTTAGCAGGGTCATCTTTCCCATGTTCCAAGCTAGGTTTAGTCAATGTAAATTCATTTTTAGATTGTAGGAAATCATTAATTTGTTCATCACCCTCAAATACCTGCCAATGATTAAGGTTCTCGGGTACTGTAGGGCGATTTTTGAATTTGATAAGGTTTTGAATATTTGCAAGTGGTATTTGGCAATTATTGGCGGCAAAGGCGAGCTCGTTGGCAAGGCTATTTTGGGCTCTAGGAATGTAAGTGAGCTCATATTTCTCGAAAGTTTTGAGGAGGTCTAGGGCTGCATTTTTGTATTCTCTTAATCTTGGGTTCTTAGCTAAGTATTCACCTTTGATCTGTTTAATGACCAGCTCTGAATCTCCCTGGGCTGATATTCTCTTAGCTCCTAAGTTTTCAACTAAGTGTAAACTGAGGAGGAGAGCCTCATACTCTGCAATGTTATTAGTGCATTGAAATTACAACCTGTAAGAATGGCCCTCATTTTTGTTATGTATCCAAACACCAGCCCCTGAACCAGCCTTGCCACATGAACCGTCAAAGCTCATATTCCAAAGTGTTTCTATTTCACGTTTATCGTTGAGTTGTTGTTCAGGGTTGATAGAGTTTTGGTTATCATTTTCCTCTTTTGAGGGAAAATATGAGTGTTCTGGTGGGCCTAGCTCTTTCTCACTTCCTTTTAATTGTTTACTAATCTCATGTTCATTATACAATGTAATCCTAGCCCACCTAACAATAATAATTTAAGGGCACAATAAGAACAATATGGGGGTTACAAGGGTACAATAATAACAATAAGGGGGTCACACTAAAAACAATAAGGGACTATACTAGTAATATAGGGACCTAACATGTGCAAGGTGATTTTAAACACTATATTTACCTCCATATCCTTTGAGACAAACTTTTGACTGTTTATTTGTGGGAAAACAGGGTTTGAGCTGATGCTCTATTGCTGTCAGTGAAATGGTGCATAATGCTTTAAATTCCCTTCTTTTTTACCTTTCAAACCTCAGAATTGGTACTTTTATCCAGTGGGATTTATGCCCTTTGATCTTACCCTTGAAGATGGTTAGGAATTATTTTTGAAAATCTTTGCTGTTTGATGAATGAGGTTTTCCTTGCCACTTACCATGATCATTTTTTTTATTATCCATATTTTTGAGTTTTTAAGGATATTTTAGAAAATCAAACAGAGTTTCCCTTTAATTCTTTAAAGAAAAAATCTTTCTGAATTGATTTCTTTTGCTCAACTAAGTTTGCACTAATTTATTTGAGGAGTATTTTAGCTTTTGTGGCCCAACTATTTCTCCATTGTTTGTCAAAAAATCAAATATTTGTATTTTCAACCAAAGCACACCTATTGTTTTCTTCTTCAGTGTGATTTTCCTTTCTTGATAGTGGTCTTAGTCTTTTACTTCACCTCATTGCACATATGATAGATTTTTGTCTTTTTGTAGGAGTGTGGCAAAGGGCAGCTGTCCCTCCACCAGTCTCATGTTTGAAGCCAAAAACCTTTACAATGATATTTTTGTTGAAATGCACCATGTTGCTCATAGGTCAATGACTCTTTGAGATTTTCACAGATCTTTGTATGTGTAGTAATTTATTTCTTTTTATGAGATCAAGACATTTCCTGTAGCATTCAACTTTCTATACCTTTTTATCAACTGCAAATGACTTCATGAACTCTCTTAGGTGTCCTTTTTCCATTTATATAATGAGCTCTTGATTTTCACTGTAACCTCCAACTCATTGTACCCTTTTATCAACTGCCAATGACTTCATGAACTCTCTTAGGTGTCCTTTTTCCATTTATATAATGAGCTCTTGATTTTCCCTGTAGCCTCGAGCTCATTGTACCTTTTTATCAACTGTAAATGACCTGTTGAACCTTCTTAGGTGTCCCTTTTAACCTCTGCTTTGATTTAGACTAATATTCAAGGCATCCCTGCAGAAATGCTTGGATATGATAGTCTATTCTTTGCAGATTTTACTGTTGGACCAGGAGGGTACCTGTTTGGTCAATTTAGTGTGTCCTAAATTGCTGCATTTAATTTGTCAATCCGGGAATCGTAAGCTGATGAAGTGCGGCGCACTATATGTGCAAGATAACCTATTTCTTAACTTTTTGTCGTTTTTGGTTTTCTAAGGTGAAATGGAAATTCTACGATGAAAACAAGTTTGGTTATGTTTGTTCAAGGAAATGATATCCCCTATAATGATTTACCAACTTGAAACCTTAAAAAGAAATTTGAAATTTACAATGACGAGACTTGAAAGGAAATGAAAATGTGCTGCTGAAATGAAAAGGTGTTGCTAGTCTAACAAATCAAAACAGTGAACTATTGAGCATGAAAACCAAACTATTCTTGCTGCTGACTAAACACAAAAGAAACTATGCTTAAGGAAATTCAAAATTGCAACAAAATAAATCTAAATCAGATTACATCAATTTATCTTCTGATCCTTCATTATTAGTCCAGCTATGATTTTCGGAAGTAATCATAAACAACTTGAGTAACTGATATCTAACTTGCAGAAAACATTCATGATTCAATCCCTCACCATCAGTCCAGCTGTGGCTTTCGGAGGCAACTGAAGATGTCATGCACAATTTAATATATCTAATTTTACAGAAGGAAACTAATACTAAACTACACATTCCATAATACAATCCCTCACCATCAGTCCAGCTGTGGCTTTCAGAGGCAACTGAAGATGCTATGAGCAGCTTAATATATCTAAATTTGCAGAAAAGAAACTAATACTAAACTACACATTTCATAATACAATCCCTCACCATTAGTCCAGCTGTGGCTTTCGGAGGCAACTGAAGATGCTATGAGCAGCTTAATATGTCTAAATTTAACTACTGAAACAAATAAGCAAAACTGAAATAAACATAGCAATACTGAATTTAAACAGAAACTATGAAAAGAAAATTAGCAGTAGAACAATGTTAGTTCCATGTCATTAGTTAAAAAGCTATGAAAATGCCCGGGCTGCCTATCTATAACCTGAAACAAGAACACTGATCAGCGATTAACAATCATAAAACATGAAAGACAGAAGTGAAATGGAAACTATGGAAGTTTATAAACAGAAATGAAGCAAATGCAATGTATAAACATATGAATGGATTATGGCACTTCTGGGCTATCAATTTCAGAGACAAAGGACAAAACAGTGACACGTGGCAAGTCGTACAAGTTTGCTCTACTGAACCAGTCCAGAATTAGGTCATTGTGGGAGATTGGACACAAATTTGTCTTGGAGAATCCAAATCAGGTCAGACCTGTGGCATTTGAAAGAAGCTTCCGAGATCTACTACAGAGCTGAATTTCAGATATCGAAGATTTTCAAATACAGAGATAATTCAATTTCAATATCGAGCTCCTAAAAGCTAGTAAAAGGTGTGTATTTTTTTTTCCCAAATTGCATAAGTCTTGTTTGAAGAATCAAGTTGAATTGATTCCAAGGGCACATTGTAGAATAGATATCAATATTGAATTCTAAAAATGGCCCCTAAAAAGAATTCAACACCCATCAAGCCTTCAGAAGGCTCTACCATGACTCATGAAGATGAAGAATTGCAACATGATCTATCAAAATTACAAGAACAAGTGCAACAAATTTCACTCTCGCAAAGAGCAGCAAAAAATGAAATGGAAGTTTTGAAGAAAGGTGTGAAAGTGAAGATGGATGGTTTGAAGAAAGACATGGAAGCTAAGATGGATGGTGTGCAAGCTAAGATGAATGGCATGGAAGCTAAGATGGATGGCATGGAAGTGGGCATGGAAGCTAAGATGGATGACATGAAAGACAACATGGAAAACATGAAGAATGATCTAAAAGCATACATGGAAGGCTCGATGACAAGCTTAAAACCAGAAATGATTCCTAATGGCGGAAATATAGGAGAAGAACCTCATGATGAGAACAAAATAAATGTTAATCGTGATTTCATAAACTCGAATGTTGGTGGGAAGAACCACCATATTCCAAAATGGATATGAGGAAGTTTGATGGAAAGGATCCTGTAACATGGATACTACAGATGGAGCAATATTTTGATCTCCATAATGTGCAAAACACACAAAAGGTATGCATTGCAACTTTACAATTAGAACAAAATACATTTGTATGGTATCGATGGCTTTGCTCCCGTAAAAAAATTGTCACTTGGTCAATTTTTACGGAGGAAATGATAGCACATTATGAGGATACAAAGAGCAACACCTTCTTTACTCAATTGATAAATCTCAAACAAAAGGGTTTAGTGGGGCAGCACATTGAGGACTTCCAAAAATTGAATATAAGGGTAACTGATATTCCAGAGGAACACAGGATTGATCTCTTCATAGGCACTTTAAAGGATAACATCCAACATGAAGTTCGCGTTTTGGAACCTGATTCATTGGAGAAGGCATTCAGGTTGGCAAGAAAAGTTGAATGCAAAATTATGGCAACAAGGAAGCCTACCACTCAATTCTATAAAGAAGGAAGTGTTGCTACGCCTAGATTTCCACAACCTACAAGGTTGACACCACAACAATTGGAAGAAAGAAGAGCAAAAGGGCTTTGCTACAGTTGTGATAGCAAATACACTAAAGGTCATAAGTGTGCTGAGAAGAAATTATTTTACATAGATTGTGAAGAGGAAGAAAAAAATGAACAAGAAGAGGATATACACCAGGAACCAGCCCTAGAAGAGGAAGAAATGAATCCGACCATATCGTGTAATGCACTGACAGGAATTACCACTCCTCAAACTCTCAAGATAGAAGGACATATCAAGAAGAAAAAGGTAATAGTGTTGATTGATTCAGGTAGCACCCATAATTTTATTCATTGTAAGGTAGCCAAGGAATTAAATTGTTTCCTATACCCACCACCAGAATGTCAAGTGATGGTTGCAAATGGAGGAACTATAAATTGCTCTGGAAAATGCAATAACATCAAGCTAACCATGGGGGAATATGTGTTGACTAGTCCAATGCTTTCCATTCCTATGGGAGGTGCCGATGTTGTACTAGGAGTACAATGGTTACAATCTTTGGGGACGGTAGCTTTTAATTTTCAAGAACTTTTCTTGAAATTTTTTTCAGAAGGAAAGGAAGTCGAATTACGGGGTATTGCGGGGAAGCAAGGAAGGATAATAAGCTCTAATGTCATGACAAAGCTTCTAAAGAAAGAACAGCGAGGCGTAATTGCACAATTATGCTCACTAGAAGTTCCAACATCGAAATCATCTATTTCTGCAGATCTCCAACAAGTCTTGGACAATCATTCCAAGGTGTTTGAAACTCCCAAAGGACTCCCACCTATTCGTGATCATGATCATGCTATTCATTTGATTCCAGAAGTGTTCCTCCAAACATCAGGCCTTATATATATCCTTACGTCCAAAAGAGCGAAATTGAACGTATGATTGCAGAAATGTTAGAGGCGGGTATAATTCAACCTAGTCAAAGTTCTTTCTCTGCTCCTGTAGTATTGGTACACAAGAAGGATGGATCATGGCGAATGTGTCCGGACTATAGGGAGCTCAATAAGCTCACCATTAAAGATAAATTTCCCATTCCTGTGATTGATGAATTATTGGATGAATTACATGGAGCAATTTATTTTACCAAGTTGGATCTTCGTTCAGGATATCATCAAATAAGAATGAAGACTCAAGATATTCCAAAAACAGCATTTCGAACTCATGAGGGTCATTATGAATTTTTGGTCATGCCTTTTGGCCTTACCAATGCACCTTCTACATTTCAAGGGTTGATGAATTCCATTTTCAAACCCTTCCTTAGAAAATTTGTGCTAGTATTTTTTGATGATATACTAATCTATAGCAAGTCTTTGAAGGATCATGTTGAGCATGTTGACAGGGCGAGGGTGTTAAAGTAGACCCTAACAAAATTAAAGCCATTAAGGAATGGAAAGTCCCTAAGACAATAAAGCAGTTGCGAGGATTTCTCGGGTTAACAGGCTATTATCGTAAGTTTGTTAAGAATTATCGAAGAATAGCAGCACCTCTAACAACATTATTGAAGAAAGATGCATTTTCATGGACTCCTGAAGCAACTAAGGCCTTTGAACATCTTAAAGAGGCAATGTGCCTAGCACCGGTCTTAGCTACGCCAGACTTCACAAAACCTTTATTGTGGAATGTGATGCCTCAGGAAATGGAATTGGTGCAGTTTTAATGCAGGAAGGAAGACCCATTGCTTTTGAAAGTCGTCCAATCAAAGGAAAGTATTTACAGAAACCTATTTATGAGAAGGAAATGTTAGCAATACCGCATGCACTAAAGAAATGGCGAACTTACCTAATGGGAAGACACTTCAAGGTACAAACTGATCATGATAGTCTTAAACACTTTTTGGAACAAAGACTATCTTCAGAAGAGCAGCAAAAATGGGTCACAAAGATGTTGGGTTATGACTTTGAAATAATCTACAAAAAAGGAGAGCTTAATGTTGTTGCAGATGCACTCTCAAGAAAGAATGAAGAGGTGGAAGCATTGCTTTGTGCCATTTCTATTATCCAACCAGATTGGATAACCAAAGCAAGAGATGAATGGAAGAAGGGCAAAGATGTATGGACACTCATTCAAAATTTGCAGCAAGATCCTAGTACATCCGATACATTTAGTTGGAAAAATGATTCCTTATGGTACAAAGATCGCTTATATCTTTGTAAGAATTCCCAACTAAAACAAAATATTCTTTTGGAATTGCACACTTCTCCTTTAGGAGGACACTCAGGATTTTTAAAAACTTACCACAGGGTGAAGAAAGATTTTTTTGGGATGGCCTTAAATCTGATATTCAAAAGTTTGTGGCGGAATGTTTGGTTTGCCAGCAGAATAAAGTGGAGACAATTAAGACCCCCGGACTTCTACAACCTTTATCCATTCCAAGTCAACGTTGGGAGGAGATTTCAATGGATTTTATCACAGGTTTACCTAAGTCCGAAGGAAAGAGTGTCATCATGGTGGTAGTTGATAGACTTACCAAGTATGCACACTTTTGTGCATTATCTCATCCATTTAAAGCAAGTATGGTTGCTACTACATTTATGGACAGAATTCAAAAGCTACATGGAAGCCCAAGGGTTATTGTGAGCGACAGAGATCCCATTTTTACTGGAAATTTTTGGACGTAGTTATTTTCTTGTTTGGGTACTCAATTAGCTCATAGCTCATCTTATCATCCTCAATCTGATGGTCAAACTGAGATAGTAAATAAATGTTTGGAAGGATATCTTCGTTGTTTTGTATCCGATAAACAAACACAATGGGTCAAGTGGTTACCTCTTGCTGAATGGTGGTATAACACTTCCTTCCATACTGCAGCAAAAATGACCCCATTTATGGCACTTTATGGATATCATCCACCATCCATCACATCATCTTTAAGGGAAAATTCGAAGGTTCAAGCAGTGGAAGATCACATCGAGCATCAGCAAGAAGTTCTCCAACTCTTAAAGGATAACCCGAATTTGGCACAAAATCGAATGAAACAACAGGCAGATCAACATCGCAGCGAGAGAAGTTTTGATGTAGGAGATTGGGTATTTTTACGGCTACAACCATACAAACAAATGTCCCTCAAACAAGCTAAGAAGGATAATAAATTATTGCCAAAGTACTATGGTCCTTACAAGGTGTTGCAAAATATTGGTACTATGGCATACAAATTGGAGCTTCCTGCTTCTTCACGAGTGCATCCAATTTTCCATGTTTCATGCTTAAAGAAGGCTATAGGTGAAAATCTTCCAGTTCAAACAATATTGCCAGAACTTTATGAGGAAGGAAAAATCATATTGGAACCTGAAGCGGTCATGGAAACAAGAACTCGACAGCTACAGAATCGATCAATTTCAGAGTATCTCATCAAGTGGAAGAACTTACCCACTGAAGATTCTACATGGGAGGATGAGAATTTTATACAGAAGCACTCAGAGCTACTCAAGCGTTGAGGACAACACTTTTTTGAAGGAGAGGGGCATGTTAAGTCCCTATATTAATAGTGTAGCCCCTTATTATGTTAGTGTAGCCCCCCTTATTGTTATTATTGTACCCCTGTAACCCCCATATTGTAATTATTGTGCCCTTACATTATTATTGTTAGGTCGGCTAGGATTACATTGTGGCCCCACTAGGATTATATTGTGCCCCCATGGACTCCTATATATAGAAGGAGGGTTTGTTCATTTGTATCATCCAAGAATTGTGCATTTATGTAATGTATTGGAGGTTGCCCCCTCGAAGTGGCTTATTTCTAAGGCGTTTATATCTCTTTTCTTCTATTTTTGAAGCTGGTTACACAACATGAAAAGACATTTAAAAGTGGAAAGGATAAAATGATGAAACCAAAGGAATATGGAAAAAAGGCCTCAAAAAATGCATTAGTAAATAAAAAAATTATTAAGAAGAAAGGATTACAAGTTCAGTCAAATGGTAAAATGTAAGATTCCAAACAATAAAATTTTTGATAGATCTAAAACATATTAGTGTTCTCATTTAATATAGTCTTTCATCAAGAACCAAAACACAAGAAATGCAGCCATTTTATTTATATTATTATTCACTGAAAGTAAAATACATGCCCATACCATAAAATCTTACAAATGGCATGCACAACTACTTGACAATGACAAATTTAAGACACTGAAGCCCACTTGTGAATCCTGGATGGATCCACCACATAAACATCACCACGGGTTTTTCGTCCCGAGATCAATGATATAACTGGCCATGCCAGGTTCTCAACCCAAACATAATAAGATAGATAATCCAGAATGCTCTAAATGCCTAGATTCTCTCCCCTTTTATAGGCTTGATGGGTCAATACCAACAAGAAATACCATGGGTCAACACCAACAAGAAATACCATGGGTCAATACAAGAAATACCATGGGTCAATACCATGGGAAAATACCACTTTTCCTGGGTCAAGAAAGGGAATATTACAAATCCCCCGGCCCAAATATTGCTTGTCCTTAAGAGATCCACTTCTATTCACAATAGAAATTTTTTTACATTAATACCAGGATCCCATACAATCCAATGTGCCCTCCATGTTGAATGGCCCTGAATGGATCCTTCGATACCTGGATCCCAAACAATCCTTTGACCAATCCTTTCCTCAATGGATTTTCCTGGATCCCAAACAATCCTTTCCCCAATGGATTCTCCCGGATCCCAATGCCACCTAAATCCTGGGACCTGTGGGTTATGGTACCATTTTAGCCTTCCATCACTGCCCGCACCAAAGGGCCCAAGCTACAATATGCCCTTGGCTGTGAGTATCCTCCAAAGAATCAACCTATCGATAGATTACCAAATCATAATATCTCGCCAATCGATACTTGGGAAAGAATGAATATCTGCAAATCTACTATGTTGATGTTGTTTGATGCTCAATTCATGCTTCTCTACTTGGTTACCCAACATGATGCAATTGGAGAACTCTTCCCTTCTCTTCCAAATGTATAAAGGTGGGTTGTTGGTAGTGTTGCAAGACTTATCTATGTACTCCTGTAGAGGAATGCTCTGGAACTCCCAATCGTACTCCTATTGCTGCCTTATGAGGTATTTGAGTTGTTCTTCAACAGTAGACAACTTGGTCTTTGATTTGGCACATACCCCTATGAGTTCCTCAATTTTTCTGTTCTCCTATAAGGAAATGTCTCTGACTATCCAGAATTTCTGCTTCAAAAACATAAGATCTATCTTGAAATGCTTGATCCTTTCTCGAAAGTCTTCTACTGGCAATTCTAGTGTCATGCTGACTGTCTCTGTATCTGTTTGCACCCGATGCCCAACGACCACATCTTCAACTTCAGCCTTTGACCAAATCTCTAAGAATGGTCCATTTTGCACATTATGTTTGTCACTTTGCTTCTCGTGATCATACTCATCATGATGGTTCACTATGGCTGGATCCTCACTTAAATATCCCAAGTCTCCTTCACCCGTGGAGATCATCTGTTCATCCCTTTCAACTGTCGAACATAGATGCATTGGTGGAATTTTATCTATACTTGATTGTTCATATTCTTCATGAATATTCCCCTGGGGATCTACGAACTCCATTGTATAGGAATCAACCTCATCAATGGAATTAGGTAGAATTTCCTCATGCACTTACAAATGTTTGTCGTCCTACAAGCCTCCTTGAATAATGTCATGATATTGCTCACCATCCTAAAGATCAATAGACCCATCTACAAAGATTCCCCTTGATTTGAAGTAATCTCCTCTTGTTCTGTCTTTGTTGCCTTCTTCTTATCACTTGTACAGGAATGGTTAAGGGCCCAAGGTCCCTTGCAGATAAAGCATAGTCCTCTCCTCCTTATTTCATTCTTACTGTTGATTTTTTTCTTGCTTTGATTATCATTTTGGTCTATGGAGATATGGCTACTTAAAGGACCATATAACCTCACTAGTAAATCAAGAATTTTCTGGTTGTTTTTCAAAATTTCTTCAAGACGGTCCATCTTCTCCCATACCCAAACAGGAATATATTTATTTTTCATAGGAAGATTTTGTCAATCATGCCTTCAAATATTTTCACAAATTTAACCCACATACTTATAAATGATTTTCCCTTCACTTATGTCTCCCATTAAAAATAATTTACTTAAAAAAAAATAAAAATCCAACTAGGGTGATAAATATCACCGAAGTGAGAAATGCGGGCTAGGGTGAAAAATAAATTTCACCGAAGTTCTTTGCATAAAACTCTCAGGCTGGCAGGATGCATAGCTCTGATACCACTGTAATATTCCAAACAATAAAAATTTTGATAGATCTAAAACATATTAGTGTTCTCATTTAATACTGTCTTTCATCAAGAACCAGAACACAAGAAATGCAGCCATTTTATTTATATTATTATTCACTGAAAGTAAAATACATGCCCATACCATAAAATCCTACAAATGGCATGCACAGCTGCTTGAAAATGAAAAATTTAAGACACTGAAGCGCACTTGTGAATACTGGATGGATCCACCACATAAACATCACTGTAGGGTTTTCGTCCCGTGATCAATGATAGAACTCGCCATGCCAGGTTCTCAACCCAAACATAATAAGATAGACAATCCAGAATGCTCTAAATGCCTAGCTTCTCTCCCCTTTTATAGGCTTGATGGGTCAATACCAACAAGAAATACCATGGGTAAATACCATGGGTCAATACCAACAAGAAATACCATGGTTCAATACCATGGGTCAACACCAACAAGAAATACCATGGGTCAATACAAGAAATACCATGGGAAAATACCACTTTGACTAGATCAAGAAAGGGAATATTACATAAAACAGGGGCATTGAATAACAGTTTGCATATATTTCAATCTGAAATGAAATTAGAAGAGAATTCAACACCAAGTCAGGACCAAAATAGTTTGATATATGAAAACAATGAAGAGGAGTGGTCTCAAAAATCAGATGGGAATAAATTATATTCTCCTCCCGAAACAACAAGTTCAGTTAAAGATGAGATATCAGTGGAGGCTGATGACACAATTTTTAAAAGAAAAATAGTTGAAAGTGGTTTACGTAGTGGCAAAAAGAATGCCAAAGGTCATTAAAGTAAAAGCAGTTCCAAGTCATCTCACAGTCAAATACATGAGAAAGTGGATACACAAACTGAAATGTTTGCTAGCAAGTCTGAGAGCAGCAAGAGGACAAAGATTGTTAAACATCTCCTAGAAAGAGATAAGAACAATAAATATACATGGAAATCATCCCATCGTTCAGCATCAGAGGCTCATAGTAGTCAAAGGGAATAAGGTTCAGTAGGTTTACAAGGTAGGTATCTTAATTAGGTACTAATTTGATAGGACATATTAGTACATGTATATTCTTTAACTGCATTTGTTTTCTTCCAAAGTTGAGTCTATTTCAGAAGAAAGAATATGAATTATGGTTCACCCACAACAGAAGTGGTCTTCCAGGGCACTAAAAGATTGATAGCTATAGGAAAACCAATATCTCTGTGTTGTGGTTATGAGAAGCACTGTTGTATTTGCATGAATAATTAGCCCTATTAGCTTATTGTTCCAATTTTGAATGATTTTGTTGAAAAATTAACATTGCAAGGAAAGAAATCATGATCTTTGTTTTTTGTTGAATGAATTCCTAGGTTCGTTGTGGATTAGAGATGAGAAAGTTAGGTTGTGTAATTATTGAAACTAGATTAGGCTGGAATGAAAAAGTTGCAGGAATTTTTGTGGAGGTTAGACCATCTGGCATCGACATTTTTGGTAGAACCTATTCAGCTTTATCCTCACCTTTTTACACATTATTTTTTATGAGATGAGAGTTTGGACTATTGGAATTGGAATTCCTCCAATGTAGATGAGGGAAGTTTTGAATTATTTTGTTGAAAATGCCACATATATGATATATAATGTGCACATATCAAGGCCACATAGGGAGATGTATGTTCACTTAGATCATTGCACCTAGGAGCCAAAAATGGGTCAGACAAGAGCTCCCCGCTGACATGAGCAAGGAAGGGGAATCCTGTTTGCTTCATTGTTATTAGAACCAGACCAGTGGACCTCTAAAACTGGAAACTGGTGCCAAACAGAAAAAACTGTATGACCCAAAAATACATAAAATATTCAAATTTTGATTAAAAAATAAATATTCATGTACATCCATATGAATCCAAACCATTATACACAAATATGAAAATTTCTCTCATGTATATAGCTAGTAAGGATGCATATAATCAAAATATAGCACTAAATACAATCCATATCTGAACCAAAATAGTAAAACCAAAATAGTTTTTCTCAAGGATTTCACCATGGCTTCATGATGCTTGGCTTTGCTCTGCCATATGCAAGCTTCCAGTTTCAGTTGTTTGACTTGCTCCTCTAGTTCTCTGTTTCTAATACTGAACTTCTCCATCTCCGAATATTTTTCCCTTATTTGCCTCAAGACACTTTCCTCAATCATAGAAAGCATAGATAGATGCCTCTGCCTCTTCTCTTCAAGAGATTGCCTCAACTGATCTGCCTGTGCCCTCACAAATTGATCAAGCTCTTCTTTCTGTTTTTGCAACTGTGATGCTATATGCTCTATTAGAAAATGAAGGGTAGAAGTTGCATCGCCTCTCGTTGCAGATGGTATTGAAGAATTGACTTGTTCATCCTCAAATGCCAGATGGAGACCAGTTGATATAGTACCCACTGAGTGTGGTACATTCCCTGGTCCTGCAGTTAGCGCTTGCTGATGAAGGTCGCACAAATTTATTAACAAGGGTCTCTGATGTTGCAAAGAAATAATATCCACAACCTCCCTTGGTCTCTTTCGCAATAGAGGGTCCTCCGGCATATGGAACATTGCTCCATTCTGCTAACCATGCACAGAATTAGGCACTGCATTGATATTTAGAAGAGCATAAAATATAATTCATTCATGTTATATGGTTTTTGGATATGATAACCCGTGGAATGGCAATCCTCATAAGAACACTTTCCATGAGATTAGTTTCTTATCTAACATGGTTTCCAGGGGTGTCCCCAAAGCTTTGGAAACCACTCAGTGCCACCCATTATATCTTTTGGTGATTGTCAAAAGAAGAGGTTTCACTAATGGAAGCATCACAAAAGGAGATAGAACCAAATGTAAACCTTATTCTTATGATGTTTATTTTCTTTTCAAAACCACCCACTCCCCCAAACTCATGATTTTACAAGATTTTCTACCAGAGTTAAGGAGGCAGCAAAAAAATGGTGAGCGAACAGTGAAGGCTGTAGCAAACAGTGGAGTAAATAGTTTCTAATTCACTAAATTATAGATAATGCATATACAAATTTGATTCTAATTTCTGGTTCATTGTTTGTAGAATGTCTACAATTGAATTTGTGATTAAAATCCTTAATGGTATCTGAGATTTAATCAATATTTAGAAGGGTGATACTAATATGCATTGATGAATCTTATTGGAAATGCGTATGAAGTTATGGTGTAGATATTTCTCTTGGTGTTGCAGAGCTTCATGTAGCAGGTGTCTCGTGTATGAATCTCAAACCATCCAACCTTCTTTTGGATGCAAGAGGGCGAGCAGTAGTTTCTGATTTTGGTCTTCCAGAATTTATGAAGAAACCTCAATGCAGAAGACCTCTCTCAACCCCGGAGGATGATGTGACAAGGAAACATTCATGTGTGGAGTGCACTATGTTGAATCCTCATTATACAGCCCCAAAAGCTTGAGAATCACTCAAGAAGTCTTCTTTGAACATTTTTTGGGATGAAGGAAATGGAATTTCTTCAGAATCTGATGCCTGGAGTTTTGGTTGCACCTTGGTTGAGATGTGCACTGGAGCAATTCCGTAAGTTATATTGTGTCTACCCTTGTGTTTGTAGTTGAGAAGTCCAATCTTCAATTCCCTTTTTCTTCTATAATGTGCAAACATTTTACCCTCTATATGAAACACACTTGCTAGATATTTAATGAGATTTGTCCTGCAGGTGGAATAACCTAAGTTCAGAGGAGATCTATAGGGCTGTTGTCAAGGCTCAAAGGCAGCCACCTGAATATGCTAGTATTGTTGGTGTTGGAATCCCAAGAGAGTTGTGGAAGATGATTGGTGAATGTTAACAGTTTAAGCTTTCAAAGAGACCCACTTTTCATGCAATGTTGCCCATATTTTTACGCCATTTGCAAGAGATTCCTCTTAGCCCTCATGCAAGTCTAGACAAGTAAGAATATAGTGGGAAGCTTTATGTTGCTATTTGAAATTTAAGGCTTTATTTGATTAGTTTAATGTTAAATTATGGTATATTTGCTTGATGCAACTGATGTGAAGCATATTTAGTATGTACATATGCAGTTTGCTCACAGATTTTTTATTTCCTGTGTTGCTTGCTAGTTACTATACTGTTAAGATGGCACAATTAAAATCAGTTGTGACTTTCACCATAGAATGTGGAAAATGAGCTGCATGAATTTCCATCAATGTTAAACAAAATAAGTAGATCAGTCAAGTGAAGAAATATTTCTTCCATAAATATGATTACTAATTAATGATGGACCAAATTTTATTGGGATATTGTACTATTTCTGTCATGCCTGGCTTGAGTACTGTGTAACCACTTTTTGGAAGAGGCATACTTTTTTTTGTCAAAAAACTAATTGCAACAAGATTATGATTATTTTCCATTGAGCTGAGCCTGAAAGTAAGACTGAAATCTATAATTTTTTTGTGGGTAAAAACTCATAGATTTCATGGTTGCTCATGGCAGTGATCCATCAGAAGATTTTGAGACTACATGGATAGAGCCATCTTCTTCATCTGTCTTGGAATTTGTATAGGATACTCAAATGTTCTTCATCATATGGTCTCAAAAGGGGATGTGGAAGGTGTTAGGTGATTTTCTTTACTCTCCAAATTTTTTTTCATTTGCATGAATTTTTGTTCAAATAGATTTCTCAGTTATATGGCTATAGTTTTATCTTTGACAAGCAATGATTTTCATTTACGCTATGTAGAGATTTACTTGCAAGAGCTTGATATGGAAAGACTGGAAACTCAGTTGGCCCCCTAACAATGTTTTACACCCTTCTGTAGAGTGTACTTGGGCTGATCCAATCTACTCCTCTAGGCTAGCAAACACCTGAGCTCCAATCTGCTAGGCTAGCAACAACTCTTGTACATCAGAGTGTTGCACTTCGGCACCGTCCTTCATCCAACCTTCAACTACTCTTTTTCCTTCAAGATAGCTTGTCTAGGGCTACTTTAGGTAGCCAATCTCACTTCCCTCAAACAACTCTATGACACCCAACCATCCACTGTGGAATCTGCCACCACTTGAAGTGGTCTCGACACCCTTGTCCACTTCAGTGCTTGGATTCCACAGTCAACAACCAAACTAATCCAATCCGGTCACTTCTTGACCCAAAACACCTCCAAAAACACTGCTATTACAATACTGTAGTATTTTTTTCCTCGTTAAGGCACTTTGCAGGCTGCACTAACCACTAACCATCCATTGGACAACCTGCTCCTAGCTGTGGCCTAGGCACGATGAGGTGCCCTATGTATGGGCTGTATTGGAGCTTTTAAAGACTCCACGCTGGCCTGTTTGGAGTGGCTAGGCCTATGGAAACCTTTAAAGACTCCATTCTGGCCTATTTGGAGTGGCTAGGCCTGTGGCCTACCACAGTCCACTGCGGCTCCCTTACAACATACCCAATCCACCTTCCTTCTCCACGTGCAGCCCTCAAAACAGTGCACAAAGAGCTCCTCTTCTAGTGGTCTCTGTTCCAGCAAGTCCAAGCTTGGGATAGACCTTAAATGAGGCCTAAAACAAACCTAGAAGAGGCACGTTGTACCTACAACAACTTGGCCTCTCCTCTACGTAGATAAGCCTCCTCTAGATTGTCGCAATGTGCTCCTTACAAGGCCTCCTCCAACTGCGGCTAAACCCAAACAAATTCAGAGATGTACTTGCCCAATTAAGATGCTCAAAAAATACTAACTCGTCCTCCTTTTATAGAAAAGTCATCCTCGATGAAATCATGATGAAGAGACACCTCCAAATTCTTTCAAGTCGGCCTACTTGACGAATTAATAATTATGTCTACTTCAAAAATTCATATCTCCCAAACGACAACTCAGAATTGGACGATTCTTGATGCATTAGAATCGTATTGCCAAACACTATCATCCTCATCCATCACATGCTGTGTATTCTTCTTGGTTTTGCCCCAAAAATCTATGGGTGCCAAAACCCCACACTTGGGTTCCAAGCCCACAAATTTCCCTTGTGGCACTTTTTCCTCCAAACCTCGAACCCCTGGGCTTGGAGTACCTCCAAAGCTACACAATTCAACACTCCCTCTTAGCGAGGAAAGTACCTCCATGCCAAGGAAGTACTTCATCTTCATCATCATTGCTCGCAACAGTTGCCCAACTCCTATTGCTCACAATTGCAGCAATCCCTATAGCATGCACTATGTTGTTCTCGGAAGTGTCGTTGTTACTGGAAGCCTCTTGCTTATTCTTCTACTCTTGAATCACTTTCCAATCTCATTGTTACACAGTAATTTTTCACCATCCCTGCAATCCCCATCTCGCCCATTAGAGGGTCGTTTCTGTGACCAATAAGCAGTGTCATGCCTTGGAAATACCATCGTTGCATCCCTTACCATGAGGACAACATTCCTTCTGTTGATCATTTCCTGAGCAGACCCCTAAAAACACTTGTTTTTGCCTTGGCGCTGGTAGCCCGTTATGTACTCGTGCCAATGAGGAAAATTAACACTGAGCCCGCGCCAATTGGCACTCTGTCCCAGTTAAGCACCCGCGCCAATCTTCTTTTGGAAAGTTTTTTAAAAAAAGAGGCAAAGTTTCGATTACAACAACTTCGTGGATGAGTCACCAGGAGTGGTTTCTACTGAATAACCACGGCCTTCCTCCTTTGGCCTCTTGTTTCCACCTTATGGGGAACCTCCTGAGGGATAAGGCCTCCCTTCCACTATTGTAGGGATCCCAACCTCCTCCTCTCCTCTATAAATATAGCCTTCATCCATTGATGAAGGGGCTGAATGGTTGAATAGCTAGTTCCCAAGAGCCATCAGAGCCTTATGCTGCAAGAGCTTTGATCCATTCCCTTAAGGAAAAATCAAAGCAAGGAGATCATTGTCAAGAAATCCGAAGAGAGAGGTTTGTCCCATCCCCTACAGGCTTTTTCGAGACGTGTTCCGCTGGTGACCCACCGAAGGAGAATTCAGCGTCAGAGCTATGGTTGTATTCTTCTTTGATTAATTAATGATAAGCAACTATTGGTTATGGTTCCACTCCTGTTCTTGATGATGATCATGAGTTATGTCTTCTCTGACTGACATATAGTTGCATATACTGGATTTTACTCTTGCGTTTGTTTTGTTTCTTGCGTGTGCAGGTGTCCGATCACGGAGATCGTGAGGATTGTGATCTACCAGAGCTAAGGAACGGGAGCGCTACTTTCTCTAAAAGCGACAGCGTTGGATTCTAGGTAAGCCTTCATCGCTAGTCGGTTTATCTACAATTAGGAACCTGCACTATAGCGTGAACGATTGTTGCTAGACCTGGTCTGGGCTAGTAGGGATCGCCTCTGTCCATAGAGGGGATTTACCTCCACAACAATTTGGTGACTCCGCTAGGGATCATATAGCTTGTTGTTGTTCTGCTTTGTAAGCTACAGACAAAGCCTGAAGTTAGCTAGATAGCCTTCGAAACACTATTGCTCTGTATTAGCGAAGTAGATCAAAACTACTTCAGTCAATCTCCGGTTTATTTTATGAACTAAACGCTTGGAGTATTGTCTTATCTTTTCGGTTGTTTCTCGATTCTGCTTGCTTGATCAGGTCTTTTGGCTGGCTCTTTTTTGAGTGTTTGGCTTTCGGTTCAGCCCCAGAGGATCAGATCTGACCTCTATTTTTCCAAGTTTTGATCCTTTCATGGTTGGCTTGATTGGCGCGGTTTCCACCCTCACAGTTGCGCCAATTGGCGCGGGTTTCCAGTTCATCACTCACGCTATCCCCTGTCTGGCGCAGATTACAGCCAGACAGTCGCGCCATCTCCTGTAGGTGCTAGGGTTTACCCTTGTTCAGAAGTTTCTTTTGGTTAGTACTTTGCACTAGTTGTCAATGACAAAGTCGGGCCAATTTCAGGGTGTATGAAATTTGAGAATTTATCCCTGAATCCTTCACCAGTGTGTCTTTCCCTTCAGGTCTTTTCTCTATATGAGCATAGATTAAATTGCTCATTGTTTGAAATGTCTTATTTCCATGATTGCTTGATGTAAAAGGGAATGAATGCATTGTTTTGATCTCTTGCTTTGGAAGTCCTCTTTGTGTTTGACCTCATATGTCTTGTCGCCTTTTGAGGGATTCTGTTACAAAGTTTTTGAAACAATGATTGCATTCTTATTGTTTGGTTACATCTCTTTTGCATTCATCCTTCATTAAGAAGATTTGTGTTTATTTAGTTTTCGTCTCAAAGTGTTCTTTTTGTTAAAATGCATTAGATCACATTGCATTGAAGAGTATTTTGAGATTTATCATTGAACTTAGATCACATTGTTTAATGATTGAAAGCTAAAAATCACATTGAGTGCATTCTCTTTCATTGAAAGCATGCATTAAGTAGATTCTCATTTCATTGAAAAATGCATTGAGTGGATTCTTATTATTTGAAAAGAAAAAAGGAAATTGTGCATAGATTACAATTGCATAGTTTTCGAAAAAGAGGATTTTGCATAGATCACATTGCATTGTTTGCATCGTTGAATGTTTGAAATTACTTTTGGATAGTGAAAGTCATCTAGTTTGGAAAAGATTTCGTTCGTAGTTTTGTTTTATGTTGCATCATTGTTTGAAGCTCTTCCCTGTACTAGATAGCATTCATCGAATTGAAATATTTCTTTCCTCATATAGCAGCATATAAGAGATTGTCAGATAACATTCGGTAGGGCCTGAAATCGAGACATAATTGAAGATCAAAATTAAAATTTATTCAATCTACCTAAGGAAGCATTGAAACATTAACGAAACATTTAGAGGTCTAGGCTAGATACATGTTCCGGCGTCTTTAAACCTAGTAGTTGTCGTTCACCTCTTGGCTTTAGACAGCAAGAGTATGGACTTGTGCTCCCCGTACGGTCGTGTATATAAAGGGAGACCCCACTAGGTTTCTATCCTTTATCCATAGGAAGCTGAGTCTGCCGCCCTATACCCATGATACACCGGACACAGCATTCGGGGAGATCGCCTGCACGTACGTTAAGTCCTTGGTTGATTTCTCTTTCATTTTGAAACCAAGGTGTATATTGTAGTTCACGGTTATTTAGTACACCCTTTTCCTAACATTCTTGAGCATTCATTTCGATCTTTTCTGACTCTTTAAATTTGAAAAGGTCATCAAGCGCTTGTCCTTTCACGCTTGTTTCCAATCTGAAAGTGATAGAGTCACCTTTTTCCTGTTTCTCGACTCTTAAAAGATGAAACGGTAGAGTTTTGTTTCAATGTTTTAAAAATTAACTGCCCATGAAATATTCGTGGTTAAAGTTAGTTTCCTTAGGGTGTTGTTTTTTATGGCAACTTTCCCAGATTTCACCAACCAAGGAATCCCCTCTGATGGGAATCCTGGTCATTTTCCTCCTTTTGGGAATGTTGGCGCTCCTTATATGGCAACATTGTCCCTTCCTGGGTTAACTGTTGGGTTTCTTGTTTGGTTGTTCTCAACCTCTATGGTCTCGAATGTCCCGGCTACTATTCAATCAGTTCCTCCACCTGAACAACATCATGTTGATTCCAAGGTGGACCTCTCCCCTTCTTCGCCCATTTCTGTGTCCTCCTCTTCTACTTCGCCTAGTGAAAGTCTGGATTCGAGTAACCGGGTGGCTAAGAAGAAGAAGAATAAGACAAAGAAGAAGAAGTCTGATAAGAGAGAGGCTAAGGCTGCAGCTACTGCCTCCGAAGCACCTCCTCTTGATAAATCTTCCAACCCTCTGCAGAAAGTCAAGTTCCCTTGCATGTTGTGCACAGGAGACCATCTTCTTCGAGATTGCCCTGGCATTCCCAAGGTGCTCGAAGCATGGTCCAACGGTCCTTCACCATTGCCTTTGGCTTCCGAGAGTCAGGTTGGGGGCACGTCTTCAATTGGTGCTGGTAAGGCTCCTAAGAAGCAGGGTAAGATTACCAACCCCTGTAAGTTGTGTGAAGGGCACCATGCCATTCACCTTTGTCCTTATATGGATGAAGCCAAGCGAGTATTGGACAACCCAAATGTTTCTACACCATGCCTTCCAGCTGGTTATAAACAACTTTCTTTGAGTCCTTCACTAGCTGATCCTATGATTGGTCAAGAGTCATCCTTGGTCGATCCCGCTCCCTCGAAAATTCAAATTCAGGAATCCATTCTCAACCAACCATTGGTCGTGGGATCGGTTGAGCTGGTCCCTTCTGCGGTGCACCGGGTCTTTTCCATGGAGAGTGGATCTCACATCTCTCAGGTTCTTCTTGTTTCTTTAGATTCCTCAGACTTGGAGAAAGATGCTCCTGTCTCTATATCTCAAGAAGTTTCTCCTTCGTCTCCCATGATGGAGGTCCCAGAGGATACTCCTCTCGCCTTCGAGATGGAGGTCATGGAGGATGCTCCTTCTTCTTCCGTAACACCAGGGGAAGACCATCTCAGTTCGATGGTAGCCCCTCCAAGTAGTTTGGTCGCTTCCTTTGATTGGAGTCAATTTTCAAGATACCGCCTTCCGTCTTATGTGCCTTTCGAGATCACAGTACAGGTTTTTGGTCTGGTCGTACCCAGCACCATTATAGATGAAGGCGCGTCTGTTAGTGTTCTATCCTCAAATACCTAGCAAGCTTTCGGTTTGTCGTCGCTTGCGCCTGTTACACATAATCTGTTGGCGTTTAACAGAAGAAATAGTCAACCGTTAGGGATCCTTCCAAGGTTACCTATTACTTTGGGAGGTAAAACCGTCCATATGGATGTGATGGTTGTTCCAAGCCCCTTGGATTTTAATCTGCTCTTGGGGCATGATTACACCTATGCCATGGGAGCGCTCGTCTCCTCCCTTTTCCGTTTGGTATGTTTTCCACATGAAGGACGGATCGTGACCATTGATCAACTTTCGTTCTTTGGTCCTGATGTGGCAGCTGGCCCGCCATCATCCCTTCCTGGTTTTTATCCACCCGTTGTATCTTCCCAACCGCAGGTCAACTATGTGGCTACCTACCCCGTGCCTGTTCTCAGTGATGATGCCGTCGTGCATCAAGTGCTGGGGGCATTAGGTCCTGACTTCCAGGATGTTTTTCTCCCGTCGGGAGTGGAACTCTTGGAATCGATGACTTCTTGTTCATTATGATGAGGTCTGTCGGAGCACAGTTCATTTTCTTGTGTTAAGCTCCTTAAAAAATGAAACAAGCTCGTTGGAGCAGAGTTCCTTGTCTTGTTTCAAGCTCCTTAAAGAATGAAACAAGGGTGGTCGGAGCACAGTTCGTTTTCTTGTGTCAAGCTCCTTAAAAAATGAAACAAGCTGGTCGGAGTAGAGTTCCTTGTCTTGTGTTAAGCTCCTTAAAAAATGAAACAAGGTCGTCGGAGCAGAGTTCCTTGTCTTGTGTCAAGCTCCTTAAACCATGAAACAAGGTGTCCTGAGGATAGTTCTTTTAATGTGTCAACCTCGTTAAAACAATGAAACACGTTCCTGTTCAATTCGAGTCTTTGATCAGATCTCGTAAAATCCCAGTCAAGTCTTTCTCTTGATCTCGTAATTTGAACCTTCACTCCATCTGCCTTTCATATGGACTGAAGCTTGGGGGGCATGTACCTCGAATTGAGTCACCATGTTGGGGGCATGCTTACTTTTTTCAAGCATAGTTTGTTTCCGTTTCAAGCTTGTGTAAAAATGAAACCAGTTTCAAGCATAGTTTATCTTTGTTTCAAGCTTGTGTAAAAATGAAACCAACTTCAAGCAGAGTTTCCTGATTTCAAGCTTGTGTAAAAATGAAACCTTTCCCATTTCACCTCTTGTGATTGCAATTTTATCAGCCTGTTTTTTCCAAATGAGCCTTGGTTTTCTCTTTCCATCATCCCCATCTGCTTGGCCAATCATATGCCTTCACTTGGTTGTTTTACCCATTCCTAAGGAACCACTATGATGAGTGGTATTGTTAGCCAGCCTCTTAGCCTTTACTTGTTTTTAGCAGTTCCACCATCACCGGAACCAGTAGCTACCCTTTATACCACTCGTTCCTCTAGGAGGAGTCAACTTTCATCTCTTTTCTGACTCTCTAAACATGAAAAGATTGCCGAGTCCCTTGTTGTTTCGATCTCATTAAAGTGGCTGCGAATTGGCATCTACCTAGTATACGTTTAACCCTTTTTTAGGCTGGGATGGATTACTTATGAAAAAGGAATACCCTAGCCTATTATGACTAGGAGGTTTTCTCAGATATTGTTTTCTACCTTTTCGGGTCTGAGGAACTATTTACGAAAAGGGACCGTTGGAGTTTACTTTTCCGCTGTCTTTTCAAACTCTCTAAACATGAAAAGACGTCGAGTTCTCCCTTTGTCAGACTCGTTAAACCCTGATGACATCGGATTCAGTCGTGATGACGATACTCGAGTTTCTCCTTCCTAGGGCTCGTTAAATGTACTAAGTTGGGTTCGTCTGAAGAATGAACTTATATGACAAGCATATGGTATCCTCTTCAAACTTGTGTAAAAATAAAGAGGTACTCGCCAAGATGGTGGGGAAAATGGAACCTAAATCATTGTCGTGTCGGCAGTATGTCGCTCTTGAACATGGCACTTGTCTGCATTCGTGTCGGGTTGGGGACATCTCATCTCGTTTTTCACTTGCCTCTGTGGGTTTGGGTGATCCTTTTTGACCTCTCATCTGATCTTTGCCTCGTCACCATGACTTCTGATCTTTTGATGTCAAATACTGCCAAATCCACTGTCGTGCCGCTGATATGTTCAAGAGAAGTTGACCTCTGCAGATTCCAACCTTCCTTTAATTCTCATCTGATCTCGATTCACAAAGACATTATGTTCCTTTGTCTCGTGTCGATGATGTGGGAAACACTATGGCCCACCTTTGATCGAGGTCGCTTCCTGTCGACTTCAGCTCATTATCCAGGAAGCTGATCTAGAGACTCCCTTCTGGTACCTTGGAGCTTGCATGTCTCAATGGCAGGTTCTTCGCATTCGACGTAAGGTTTTCATCATTGGCCTCCGATCGAGTGATTCTGCGGGTGTTCGACGTCAGCTCATTGTTCACATGCCATAGATTGTACCTGTAGTACCTTGAGGACCATTGGCATTAATGGTGGTACCTCTCGCGTCTGTTAACAGCTTTCATCATTGGCTGGTAATCAGGCGATGTTCTTGCATGTTCGACTTCAGCTCACATATTCGCTTGCTTGAATTTGTACTTTTTTCGGGTTGAGATGGAGCGCAAGACCCTGGATTTTGTCTGTTGTAATCCAGGCTGTGATTTTTTGGATTATCATGATTAGTTACATGACTCACTGATTGGATGGCCGCGACCATACCTGAGTCTATTTATCGATCCTCATTGGATGGTTGCGTCCATACCTTGGATCTAGATTATTGTATACTCTGTTATGGATGGCTACGGCCATACCACATGTATCATGTATTTGAGATATCAGTTGTATTTCTCTACGCAGGTTTTCCGACGGTAGTGTTTTCAATTGGACACGTTTTCGTAAAGCATTTCACCCCTCTCTCTCTTTCAGACCTCATGCTTTAGGGGGCATTTGTTACACAGTAATTTATCACTGTCCCTGCAATCCCCATCTCGCCCATTGGAGGGTCATTTCTGTGAGCAATAAGCAGTGTCATGCCTTGAAAATACCATCATTGCATCCCTTACCATGAGGACAACATTCCTTTTGTTGATCATTTCCTGATTAGACCCCAAAAAACACATGTTTTTGCCTTGGCGCTGGTAGCCCGTTATGTACTGGCGCCAATGAGGAATATTAACACTGAGCTCGTGCCAATTAGCGCTCTATCCCAGTTAAGCACCTGCACCAATCTGCTTTTGGATTTTTTTTTTTAAAAAGAGGCGAATTTTCAATTACAACAACTTCGTGGATGAGTCATCAGGAGTGGTTTCGACTAAATAACCATGGCCTTCCTCCTTTGGCCTCTTGTTTCCACCTTATGGGGAACCTCCCAAGGGATAAGGCCTCCCTTCCACTATTGTAGGGATCCCAACCTCCTCCTCTCCTCTATAAATATAGCCTTCATCCATTGATGAAGGGGCTGAATGGTTGAATAGCTAGTTCCCAAGAGCCATCAGAGCCTTATGCTGCAAGAGCTTTGATCCATTCCCTTAAGGCAAAATCCAAGCAAGGAGATCATTGTCGAGACATCCGAAGAGAGAGGTTTGTCCCATCCCCGACAGGATTTTTCGAGACGTGTTCCGCTGGCGACCCTTCGAAGGAGAATTCAACGTTAGAGCTATGGTTGTATTCTTCTTTGATTAATTAATGATAAGCGACTATTGGTTATGGTTCCACTCCTGTTCATGATGATGATCATGAGTTATGTCTTCTCTGACTGACATATAGTTGCATATACTGGATTTTACGCTTGCGTTTGTTTTGTTTCTTGCGTGTGCAGGTGTCCGATCATGGAGATCGTGAGGATTGTGATCTTCCAGAGCTAAGGAACGGGAGCGCTACTTTCTCTACAAGCGACAGCGTTGGATTCCAGGTAAGCCTTCATCGCTAGTCGGTTTATCTGCAATTAGGAACCTGGACTATAGTGTGAACGATTGTTGCTAGACCCGGTCTGGGCTAGTAGGGATCGCCTCTATCCGCAGAGGGGATTTACCTCCACAACGCTCGTCATGATTCCTTCTTGTTGGATGTGGAAGCACCCTTGCTCCCCACTGACCAAGCGCTCTTCTTGGGTTGCAGAGTCTCCTCTGGATCTAAAAAATCCCTCTAGAAATAGACTCCCTCTAAGCCTCTGGAACTTGGACCTTCTTGGAAAAGTGTACCTTCTTCTCGTGAACCTGTACCTTCTCCTCTGAAACCTGCACCTGCACCTGCACTTGCTGCTGCTTTTCTGGAACCTGTACCTATCCTCGCTTCTTCCCATGATCCTCAGGCTTGCTCGTCAACCTGTAGAGACCATGCTCCTTGACTCCAAGCACAATCCCATAAAAATTAGAGCCTCTAGGCTCGAGTCTTGCCTTCCCATCCTAGAACAAGACCTCAAACCCCTTCCTCTCCATCATTTAGACAAAGATAAAACTATATCTGAGTCCTGGTACAAACAATACATCCTGGACCCGCATCATATGTCCCCTCCCCATCCTGAATGGCACCACCCCCAATCCTCAGATCTCCAACTGACTCTTGTTTCCCAACACCATGTGAAACTTTAAGTCCCATTCAACAAGAGTATCAAATAAATCCTATGATCCAGTCATATGCTTCATCGCACCACTGTCCACGTACCATCCATCCTCTCGGATAGTGCCCTACAAGAAATGAGAAATCATAGCAATGTCTTCTTCTTCTTCTTCCAATCTTCTAGTGAGCTCATCATTCTCTGCTTTATTGGCAAGAAAAGTAGCCTGCTTCCCTTTCTTCTTTTCTCTCTCCTTTTCTTTCTTTGGACAATTCAAAGAAAAATAACCCATTTCACCACAGTGAAAACACTCAATTTTACTCAAGTCCTTCTTTCGCTTACCCTTCATTCTGTTTGCAAGTTCCACGTTGTCATCTTCCTTCTTGGAAGAATGAAGATCCTCGTCTTGCAATTCTTCCTGAATGAATTCGTCCCACAATCTATTCTAGTCTGTAAAATTATCCTGGGAAACGATTCCTTTGATGAAATGTTTCCATTCCGAGGTGAACCCTTTCAAGGAAATCCTCACCATATTTTCATTTGAAACTTTGACCCCAACGACAACAAGCTCATCTCGAACCTGAGACAACCTTGTCAGATACGAATTCGTTCCTTCACCCTGTATCATCTTGGTGGACTTAAACTTATCCTCCACTACCAACACCCAGTTCTCGTTCTTATTCTGGAAGAGATTTTGAAGAGTCATCCACATCTCATGTGCATTGTTCTTCCCGGACACTTGCAGTATCAAGTAATCCTTCACATTGTCAAGGATGATCAACCTTGACTTCGTATCCAAATCTTCCCATACATCCAACTCCTTAGGGTCTGTTGGTTTCTCGATTTCCTTCTCGACAAAATCCTAGATCCTGTTGACCTCCAAGACCAGCTTGATCATTTCCTTCCAAGGAGTATAGTTGGACAACCCTTCCAACCTATCCTCATACCAGAGACTTTCCTGCAACTTTGACATTGTAGTGACTTCTTTAACTCACAATTCAACCAACTCCCTCTCACGTTGTAGTTCACTGCACAAACTCTGATTTACTAGCTTCCAAAGTAGTTCAGATACGCTCTGATACCATGTTGAATTTCCGTGACCTTGGATCTAGGTTAGAGTCTTAAATCACATATGCCACCAAACCAATAATCTCAACCATAAACTACTTTTCACAATGGAAAATATAAAGCAGTAAATCACATATGCACAATAGACATAGTTTTAAACAAAATTGTATAATAATGTACAATCCCCAATCTTCATTATATTAAATCAAATCTAAATAATACAACAGTCTATGGTAAAAGAGATACACTAACAAACACAATGTTGTATCTTGTCCTGTCGGTCCTTCGCTTCCATTCTGCTCATTAGTAGTGCCTTAGGCCATCAAGGCATCTACACATCGAGACTCCAGGAGGGCTGCCCCCTACCACTGCTACACATCCTTCTGTAGAGTGAACTTGGCCTGATCCAATCTTCTCTTCTAGGCTGGCCAACACCCAAGCTCCAATCTGCTAGGCTAGCAACAACTCTTAGACATCAGAGTGTTGCACTTTGGCGTTGTCCTTCACCCAACCTTGAACTGCTCTTCGTCCTTCAAAATAGCTTGTATATGGCTACTTAGCCAATCTCGCTACCCTCCAACAGCTCTATGACACCCAAACATCCACTGCGGATTCTGCCACCACTTGAAGTTCTCTTGACACCCTTGTCTACTTCACTACTTGGCTTCCATAGTCAACAACCAAACTGATCTGATTCAGTCACTTCTTGACCCAATACACCTACAAAAACACTACTGTTACAATATTGTCGTACTGTTTTCCTGGTTGGGGCACTTTGCAGGCTGCAACAACCACTAACCAGCCATTGGAAAACCTCCTTCTAGCTGTGACCTAGGCAAGACAAGGTGCCCTATGTATGGGTTGTTGTTGTGGGCATGTGGCAGCCTTTAAAGACTCCACGCTGCCCTGTTTGGAGTGGCTAGGCTTGCGGCCTACCACAATCTACTGTGGCTCCCTTACATCATACCCGATCCACCTTCCTTCTCCATGTGCAGCCCTCAAAATAGTCCGCAAACAGTTCCTCTTACTGTGGCCTCTGTTCCAGCAAGTTTGAGCTTGGGACAGACCTTAAAAGAGGCCTAAAAAAAACCTAGAAGAGGCATGTTGTACCTACAACAACTCGACCTCTCCTCTATGCAAATAAGCCTCCTTCACACTATCCTAATTCGCTCCTTACAAGGCCTCTTCCAACTGCGGCTAAACCCAAACAAATTTAGAGATGTACTTGCCCAATTTAGATGCTCAAACAATACTAACTCATCCTCCTTTATAGACAAGTTATCCTCCACGAAATCATGATGAAGAGACATCTCCAAATTCCTTCAAGTTGGCCTACTTGATGAATTAATAATTATGTCATCTTCAAAAATTCATATCTCCCAAATGACAACTCGGAATCAGACGATTTTCGATGCGTTAGAATCGTATCGCCAAGCACTATCATCCTTGTCCATCATATGCCGTGTCTTCTTTTTGGTTGTGTACCAAAACTCATTGGGTGCCAAAATCCCACACTTGGGTTCCAAGCCCACAAGCTACCCTTGTGGCACTTTTTCCTCCAAACCCTGAACCCTTGGGCTTGAAGTACCTCCCAAGATACACAATTCAACACTAACCACTCGATGACTCTGGCACTACAGAGATTGTGGCTCTGACGACTGCAAGGTCATCGTGTTAACCACTACAGAGGTGCTAAGTCCTTCAAGCTAAATTTAGAAAGGAGGTCCTATTGTTTCTATCAACCAAGCTTATGCTTGGAAGTAAGTTATTATATTCAAGAGTAGCTTAGAATGCTATGCAAGGTGAATGAGTGTGTATTTAGGTGAGATTACTCAAATGTACTTGGTTAGGATTTGCTTTAATATATCAAGTAATTTACAATGCTTATAAAGGGAAATGGAGAAGTTCCAATTTAAGAAGTGACAGTAACAAACAAGATATGTTAATGATATAATTACTCAATAACTACAAGATGCAAGATAATGAATGCTAGCTTTAAATAACAATTTAGAGCACTTGCCTTCTTAGAAAAATTAGCCATTGATTATTAGACAATAAGAAATCTTCCAAGATGTTTCAACCAATGTTTTAAAATTCGGCCGAGTTGCCCAAGCCAACCCCCCGATTGGGTCAGCTTAGTACAAAAACTGGGCCCAAATCCAGTTTGGTACCGAACCGACCGAGTCGATCACTAACTCGGCCGGTTCGGTAACAAATCGGCTGGCTCGATAGAGTCCGTCTTGGCTCGGCCGAGCCAGTCAAACTCGACCGCGACCCACCAAAACAACGAATTTCAGACCTCAAATTAGATTTAAGCTGGCTTTTAGGGTTTTTGGATGCCCTCTAACCCGTCCCAAATCTATAAAAGCTACCCAACCCCTCTCATTTCCTCACAACTACCTCATTGAATTAGTGTGAGCATCTGTGAGGAATTTGTGAAGGTGGAGTTGGTTTTTGGAGCAACATTAAGGAGTCTCTTGGGAGATTTTTGGACCAACAATGAGGAGCTTCTTGGGCAGTCATTGGAGAAACATTAAGGAGTTGGTTTGTTGTAGTGTCTCTTATATGTAACTATTTCTCCCTCAACCCACTTTTCATAACTTCCGTAACCATTAGGTAGGGACATGCAACTTAGATGATGTTTTTCTTGTTTAGTGAAAGATTGTCAAGACTTTAATTTATTGAAAGTTGTAGAATTTACAATCTATAAAGTTTCAAGATATAATTTTTAAAAATCTAATTCTTTAAAGGGTGCTAGCTCAATGGAAGAGCACCTGCTTTACAAGCAGGAGATTGGTGGTTCGATTCCATCGTGCCCTGATATTCATATGGAATGGCGACGATTAGTTTTTGGTGACAGAGGCTCTTATGACTGTCACCAAATAGCTTATGGTGACATTTTCTAACCCTCACCAACATATGAAATGGTGATGTTCAATAAACGCCACCATATATACACATCAATAGTGACGACCATGAAGGTTCAATCACCATAAATCGTTTTTGTTGATATGAAATGGTGAGGGTCATTGTTTTTCATTATAGTGATTATTCGTGACGGACCTTGATATCACCAATGAGTTTATGGTGACGGTCAATGAACGTCGCCATATATGTGCACCAATAGTGATGGCCATGAAAGGTCCATCACAAAAAATCATTGTTGTTCATATGAAATGGTGACGGTCACTATCCGTCATTATAATCAATATTCGTGACGGACCTTGAATGTCACCACAACACATACTTTCGGTGACGCCACCTTTGGTGATGTTCAGTTTTTTGGTGATGGAGGCTATTGTTCATCACCATTGCTCATATGAAATGGTGATAGTCACTATCCGTCACTACAAATCATTATTGGTGACAGACCTTGAATGTCACCACAACACCTATACTTTCGGCGATGCCACCTTTGGTGACGTTCAGTTTTTGGTGACGAAGACTCTTTTGACCCTCACCAATGAGCTTATGGTGACCCTTTTTTCCCTCACCAATGTCCTTTTTTCTTGTAGTGGGTGGTCGGTTTGACTTAACATTTACCACAGATATGTTTGGGGGTTGGGAACCGCAGGTGGTCCCAACCCGCCAGTGGTCCCTGGAAGCTATTACATGGCACGGTTAAGCCAACCCACCCACTGTGGTAAAAGCCTAACCCAACATCAAAAAACCACAGTCCACTAATAAACTGCAACCGCAAGCGGAGGTTTTGCTAACTGTTAAAGCCACCTAACGGTTGGGGTTCGCATGTGGCTACCACCCTAACCATAACATTAAATTCATGCTTTATTAGGCGGAGCAGATAAGGGCACGCCAAATTTTTCGGTCAACCCTAATTTAATTCCAGTTAACTGGAGTTCTCCACATTTAGCGGAGTTTTCCTAGGAGATATTGGGCAAAAGTGTAGGAGGCTCAATTTTTGACCATTCTGAGTGAATGAAGAGCCATTATTGACTAGTTTTGTCATTCTAAAGCCATTGGTGCATAGAAAACAACCATTAGATCACTGTAACTACATATAATAGCAAAATTTTGAGCATAATGAAAGGTGGACAAGCCATTGGGAGCTGGACCAGCAGATGTAGCCTTGGAGGGGTGAACTGCTTCATCGTGCCTGTTGTGTAAACTTCATGTGGTGAATTATTTCTCTATTTTACACTGCCGTTTAGTGTTATTTATGCTTATTATATGCTTCTAATTCACTAAATTTCATCTATAACTCGTGGAAAAACTCCTTAATCCTTATCCAAACTAATGAACCAATTATGCACATGTTTTTAAAACTGCAAGACCCTTAGCATAGAAAAACTAATACAGTCATTTTAGATCATAGTCCCTCGATGGAAATGTGGCAGTATGTAATCTCTCACTGTGTCTCCTCTAAGAGTAGACCCTGGAAGAGAAATGGACAAGCCTCGCCTCGATAATCATGTGAGAAAATAAATGTCCTCCACTAATATTGGGACCACTTTCTCCCCAATGTGAAAATCCTGTATCGTCAGATCCCATGAATGAACAAGGAACTCCAATAGTTCCATTTTCTTCCTCATACCTGACAATCTGAAGTACTTTAGCAATCCACAATCTCTGAGGGCTCTCACTGTACACGGATCGTTTAGGAAAATCATGTTTTGTTCTTTATGTTCTCTTTCCATCTACGCAATCATCATTTTGATCCAATTAATACATTAAACACAATCATAAGGCTCATTAGGATCCATTTTATGAAAAAAAAAAATGGAAATTTTGGGCACACTAAAAAAACAATAATGGAAATTGCGCTCAACGCACCCCAGGTCAAGGGACAGAGCATTGTAGTGCATCTGGCCTTCAATTTCAGTGCACTGCAATGCACCTTTTGACATTGAAGGGTGCATTTCCCTCTGAGCATAGTAGATTTACCCTAAGGGTCTCAAAACCCTAAAAATTTGCCATGAAATGCACAATAAATTATACTAAAGGAAAGAGAAGGTTCATAGCTCCAACGTGGATTGAACAACAAGGAAATTGTCCACAAATCTATCACAATCAACTGCTCAAGTTCAGGGGAAAAAAGTAGTTCAGAGCTCTTATTTTTCAAATGTTAACTTTCAAATGTTTTTTAATGCTGTGACTATGGTTTTTATTCATTTTTGCTATGAAACATGTATTTCTAGTCCGTTTGATGTTTTTATGAATAGGTTTTACAGCTGATACAGTAGATTAGTCGTGCACACTTATTCAAGAATGATTTGACCAAAAAGAATATTTTTATCCTTATTTTTTGATCTTTGATAAAAATGAAAAAGGACTTGAAGCACACTTTTATCTATTTTTCGATTTTTGATAACAACGAAAAATGAACCCTGGAGTCTTCTTTTAGCTCTTTTTAGACTCCGATAATGTGAAAAGATTGTCGAGCACTTGTCTTTTGGAGCTCGTAAAAGTAAATGAAATGATATCTACTCAGTATAAGTTTAACCATTTTCCAGACTGAGATAGATTATTTATGAGAAAGAAAACCTTAGTCAAACATGGCTAAGAGGTTCTCTCAGGTATATTACACTTTTTGGACCTGAGCGACAAATTTATGAAAAAGGACTTATGGAATTTTCTTTTGTCCTCTTTTTCAAACTCTCTAAATATGAAAAAGGACCGGGTTGTCACTGTCGTTAGGATTATGAAAACACAAAAAAAAGACAGGCTTGTCGATCATGGCAAGAATCAAGTAACATTTATCGCTAGACTTGTTAAATTATTAAATATCGATGCATTCGCCTGAAAGGTTGAATTATAGATCAAGCATATGTTACCCTCCTCAAGTTTGTTAAAAAATAAAAAGGTACTGGTCGACAAATGATCGAGGAAAATTTGGGAAAAAGAACATAACACATTATGGTAGTAGGTTGCTCTTGAACATGAAACTTTCACTCCATCATCGTGACTTTTGGGTTGGCTAATATTCTTGACAGTTCATTAATACCTATGGTTCATCATACCTTCACTTCGGTTTTGGGTCAATGCTGCCAACTCATCTCAGTGTCGCTAATATGTTCAAGAGAAGTCATCCAGTGAATCCTCATCCTTTTGCAATACACATAAACCTTCATTTTCATTGCAGTCATCCCTGACCATTGCTATATCAAGTCACATTTTTTCTCTGAAAACAATAACTCTCGTTTCGAGATAAATTTGCTTATTGTTGACATCAACTCATCATCCAAGAAGTTTACTTAGAAACATATTCCAATACCCTGGGGCTTGTTACATCATTGACAAGTTTCTCGCTTCCGAACCTTTGACAGAAATATTTGTTTTGGCGTTCAACATCAAATAATATATTCACACCTTTCAAACTATACTGCAGTACCTTGAGAGCCATTAACATCAATGGTGGTTCTCTCACGTTTTTTAACAACTCACATCATTGACTGGTAATAAAACGATGTCTTATCATGTTTGACTTCAAATCAAATATTCGCATAGCTAGAATTATACCTGAACGATCGAGTGAATGAGATAAGAATACCCTAAATCTAGTTTCATCCATCAGGGTTGCGATTTCAAGATTGTTGTACACATCATCTATACAATGACCTTACTTACAGATCGCCATCTGAACATGGGCCTATATCTGTAGGGATGTCTATATTGGGAAAACTTATAATGTAGTATGTAGATGACTTTCTGAACTATGTACATGTTATTAGATAGTTTATGTGTTGAGCATGGGAATGCCTCCTTCAACAATTCATGATCAAGATGAAATATATCATGATGTAATGTATTGTAATAATGATGCAGGTCACCGTCCACTTCAGTTTTGGATCATCACATCGTAAAGAATCTCATCCAAATACTATTATTATTTTGACTTCATGCTTTAGGCATGGAAAATTTTAGGGGCTAATATTCACAGGTGGGCTAATTTTCCATGGTTTTTCCAAAAAAAAGATTCGCCAATTTCCATTATTTTATAAAAATTATTCGCCCAAATTTTACAATATAAAATTATTTTACATTAAATATCACCCACATTATATAGAAAATATATATAATATCATTATAAGTTTGAATAATTTTACAAATACATCAATAAATATTTTATAGTTTGCATATTAGGGACTAGTGAGATTTGCCAATTCTTTAAGCTTCAAGATAATTTTCCATCCTTAAAATTATCCCTGGCTTTAGGGGGCAACTATTATAGGTCAATTTGGGCATCATCCCCCAAAAATTGGTCAAATTGGAAATCATCCCCAGGAGCAATCAAATAGGGCCTATCATCCCCTTATATTTTAGTTGCTATATGCCCTAAGTGAAGAAATTTCATTCATGTCTTCTATTGTGAGATTTCCAAGGTTTGAAGTGTAAGTTATATGACCTACTAACTCATCAATGCTCACCTGCAAGGGACTAGCTGCATTTCAGTGCCAAATCCTCCATGTAAGGGTGCACCGCGGTGGACTTCTTGATACTCAAGGGTGTCTTGGTCACGTGAGAGTAGAATTCTCATTGTTCCGGGAATCTCCACATGGCCAGCGCCTTCTAGAAGAGTCCATATGTGTCAAACTTAGAATCCAAGTGTCCATATAACAGCTCTGAACTTGGAAACATGTCTTTCCTATTATTAGAAAGTCATTCATTGAGAAACTACCTTCAGTTTCCCTATAAATTGAGCACTCATCCTAGTGCTAGGGAAGGAATAATTTTGGTAAAGTCATGATGTTGGATTCTCATTTGATAAGAGAGTGAAAGTACTGATATGTTGCTGGGATAATGCTGGATGTGATGAGGTTGGAATGAAGTTGGAGAAGGTTGACAACAAATCGATCCATTGGTTGTAATCTTCCCCTTCTACTTTTTAATAAAGATTGATGTTCATTTTTCCATACATATGTCTCTATTTCTTGTGCAATGTATTCTTGAATGATGTATATATTTCATATCTAATTGATTTGATTTGAGTAAGATAAGTAGATATCTTGTATATTGCATGGTGTTTGTTGTTCTCTATTTTTTTTTAAGGAATCGATCTAGCGACTTGAGTTGGATTGAGAGTGATGAAAACAATGACAAAAGGAGAAGGAGAAGCGAAAGAATCACATGTAGGATCCTTTCCAATTCTATATATCTACTTGTTTTAGATAAAGTGATAGCTATTATTTCCTATATTGTTCTAAGTGATAAACACCACACTTAGGGAATTTGGTTTATCTTTAGATCACAATTCCGTATAATAGTACGTCTGAGGAAAAATATATAGGGGAAAATTGGATTCCCAGAGTCAAATTTCATCACTCTGGTCTAAGTGGTTTTCTTCGAGCAAATAGTGCAATTCGAATAGGTCAAATTCACATTTTGGTTCTGTAATTTTGTAGTCTCTATTACCAAGAGGGACGTGATGGAGATCAATGGTAGGAGGAATCATTGGGTTGTTTGAATTATCATTATTCTTTTTCTTTGGAGGAATTTTGAAAATTGATACAAATCGGAAATGGAAGGCTGACAATGGGATAGTTACCAAGAAATTGTTGGTGGTTGAAAATTGGTGGAAATGGTAGTTGTTTCACTATGTGCTCTGGTTTCTTTATCTGTTTCAAAATGATTTTTCTGTGCAAGAGGAAATTAGAACGAGTGTAAATGATTTGGGAGAATGATACTACTACAAAATGGTGGAAAAATGGGTGGATTGGGAGGTTTCAATGGTGACAGTAGACATCTGTTGGTGGCGCAGGACCGTTAGGAGGTGTAAACGGTAATCCTAGAAGAATTCAATGCATAACATATAGGATAGGTTTCGTGAATGGAGTGGTGGTGAGGGCACGAGAAGCGTTGGAGGGAGAGAGTAGTAGTTTGATGGTTTTCAGAGGGGGCTAGAGGCAGTAAGAAGTATGCAGAGGGGGGTGTGAAATGATGAGAGGTTGGGGCTGGAGGCGGGACAAACCACTTTTAGGAACACCCCCCCCCCCCCCCCCCCTCCCCCCTCCCCCCTCTACTGATAAAGTTAGGAAGGACATGGGTCTGAAAGGTGTTCTGGGCCATTGATTTGGGATGATGGCAATCGGATTGTTGGATCATGAGCGTCGCTTAATGCTATATGACAAATACCTTTGTCTTTTGTGAGCTTTATTACATAAGCACCTAAACTTTGGATAAAAATATTAAGTGCCTCAACTTTGGATAACAATATGTGTGGTATAAAACATGAATTATTACATTTTCAACCTTTTCATTCCAATTTTCTCCTAAACTAAGACTAATTATCACTAAATAAGGGTGCATTTAAATATGCAGACCCTTGTTTTATTTTATTTTTAAAGGGGAAAGCATCTAATCTAATGCTAACCTACTCATTTACATCATTGATTCAACTGAAACAATTGGACCAATTTCTTCATCTACATAACTATTTTTAGCCAAGTTTAAACCATTTGGATAAATTATTTCTCTAATCTAATAACATAACTTCAAATATCTTTGACCATAATTACACTGTATGATCTAAACAAGGATTTACGGTTGTGGCATTTAAAACAAACTGCACACAACATCCTACTTTATTTTTTAAAACAGACTATTTTTCATGTAGTGGCATTTGAATTTGCATCACTTTCACATCCTTTTTTTTATGGGGTTCTTTCATCATAATTTTTTATTCTTTTATTCTATTCTTCTCTTCTTTCTTTTTTATTCTATTTTTCTTTTCATAAGCCCTCTTTTCATTTTTTACTTTTATTTATATCTTTTCTTTTTTGGAAATCATTTGAAAAATGAAATATTATTTACAATTTCATGTGACTGAGAGAAAATATTCAATCACCTTGCGATCCTATGAATTATAGGACCCTAACACATTCGAGAGAAAGAAGATTTTAAAACACCCTATGAGATGAAGCTAAATAGTTAGAATTATAAAAGAAAAAAACATTTTAACTAAGGACAAATACCTCTTGATAATTGAGATGTTGGACGAGTGTCTAGATTGATGGTAGTTGTCTACCGCTATTGATTTCCAACCACGTCCCCATTTATCTGTCATTTTTCCTATGGCCTTGCAAGAACCTTTACTTTTCATAATCATTATGAAGGTTGGATGCTCTGAGATCCATTTTTATTTAAGAATCCTCTCCTTATTTTTACTATTAAGGCATCTAGCATTCCAGGAGGTGAATTCCATGGAGGAATAGAGTTGGAGGAATGATAAACCTCCAATATCAACTTGATTTTTCCCGAGTTAACAAGAATGTCCCCCGATTCCTCCAAGATTTTTTTGATACTCTTTCTACCCTTTTTCTCTCGTCCTTGTGTGGCTTTATTGATTCCTTCATGGGTTGGACATGAACTTCTAGCAAATTACCATTGGTTTGAGCTATTAACATTTTTTTAGGTTGTTTCCTAGAATTAAGAATCAATTTGCTTAAAAATTTGACTTGGTCCTCTAAGATCAAACTGGGGACTTTATGTTTCCATTTTTTTGTGAGAAAATGGAGGTCTACAACTTCAAAGTGTATTTATTCTATTATATCATTGCTGTGAACCATGATTTTTCTCTTTTTGTGTAGTCTCCCATGCCTCTGGGTCCAAGAGCTTTGTTGATGGTGTTGGGGGAAACTCATTAGAGGCTTTAGGATTTCTTGAGTCTAACATATTTATTTCGGGGTGTAGGTGATCCAAAGAGGGGGATAAAGGTTCAATATTAGCTAGTGGATCAGTTCTATTACTGATGACATGAGATTTTCCATAGTGTGGTTGCGATGGAGGGGGCTTGGATCTGTGGCATTTACTTGTTGATACTGAGAAGCCATCCTAATATATGCCTTGAGTTTGATCCAAATAGAACTTAGGGGAAAGAAGGAGCTATTTTTCAGATATAATTGTATTCATGGTTTTTTCTACATCTTAATGGCATGTGTTCATAGTCCAAGATTTCCTTCCAAATTTCATCTTTATAGTAGTTATTAATATATTTAGATAATTGTTCTAATATATTCTTGTAGACATAGATGCAAGCATATGATATATACTTGGATTATTTTACAACCTTTGAAACCCTAATGGTCTTCCTCAGAGTGTTTTTAATTCCAACTAATATCACTTTGTCCCAAAATTATGTTGGAATTGTTTACATTGAGATACAAAATGGAGTTGCAATTCAGTCTTCTTTATCCCAGATGAATCTCTCTGTCCAAAAGCTTAAGTAGAGTTTCGTGGACTTAAATGAGTATGGTTCATTCTAAAATGTCCTCATTTGATCTTCTATGTTGGTAAGGATAATCATGAAGAATCCTTTTGTTCCTGACTCTAGCTTCACCTCGCTCTAGGAGACTGTCCTTTCTAATAACCAAATGCCAAAGAATTTTTCAATGAAGGCATGAGCTCTCATGTATTGATTATATTCTCCAATACAATTTGAATGACAGTCAAACATTTGATCTATGGATAATTTGTAAGATAATTTCCTAGAGATATTCAGCTAGTTGAAGAATGAGTTGAAACACCTTTCTCCTAACTAAGATCCACTTCTTTCGGAGAGATCTCAAGGTTATAGTTTGAGAGCTTTTTAGAGTGTATATCCCTTGTGACAACTTTGCTATAAAAAAGAGCTCTACTCCCTCTTACACAATTGGCCATGGTGAACAAAAAGCATAAGAAAAATAATGTTAATAGCTAATTAAAATTTGGCAATAGAAAATCAAATCTTAATACTATACATTTTTTAATTCTCCAACATTTTTTAAATATTTTTTTAATAATTAAAACAATTTAGAAATACTAAAAAACAAAAAAACAAGTTTTCACACCATTGCCCATTCATCCACTTGAATAAAATTAATCCAAACAAATTACAAAGTAAAAGTAATAAAATATCCCTTATTCGAAATGATATTCTTATGTGAAGAAACTTTTAAAAATATTAAAAAAAACAAATTTGCACACAATTAAACATTCATCTACTTCAATAAAATTAATCCAAGCAAACTACAAAGTAAAAGTAATAAAATATCCCTTATTCGAAATGATATTCTTTTGTGAAAAAGCTTTTATGCAGGCTTTAATTCCAACCAATTTATCCATGACGGATCTCGAGTGGCTCATGACAGTGGTGGTTGTGGCTCATCGTGGAGGCCCTAGCTTGGGGTTGTGCAGTTGTGTACAGTGGTAGCGCCTCTGCGTGTTGTTCATGGCTTCCTCATAGGTAGATGAGAACTGTAACTCAAGGTGGGGACTGAGCCTCAGAGTGGTGGCTCTCTTTCAACTCTAATAAGTTCATTTCTTTAATTTTGATACCAGGTACCAATTTAAAGGATCATGGAGGGAGCTACACATTAACAGAATTAGTTGCAGTGGTGTAGCTCAAATCGATTGAATTTATGAGTATATATAAGATAAGATAATTTTAACTCATACCTATTAAATTTAACTAAGAATCTGAAACCCCGTAACCAAATGGTTATTTGCTTCAAAAATTTAATTTTTAATTCATGTATATTTATGTAAATTGCTATGGGAAACGAATTGGGTAGAAAGAAGAAATATTATGTTTAGGAATTCAACCTCACTTGTGATCTTCAACAAAAAGAGTACATTGGAGCTAGCATTCTATGGAGAGCAAAGATTCTTATTGCTCAATTAAGAACTAACTCACATCAACTTCCGTGTGAAACAGGAAGGTGGAAGATACCTAAAGAAGGTTGGAAAGAAAGGGCATGTACTTTTTGCACTTCTAGAACAGTGGAATCAGAAAAACATTTCATTTTGGAATGTGATGCTTTCAGTGACATCAGGGATAGTTACCCAAGTATGTTAGCATCAATTTCTTGGCATGTGTTTTCAGTGAGGGAACTGTTAGAAGGTTGAGTCAGCTCATCATCAATTTGAGTAAGAAAATAATTAAATTACAAAACACAAAAAAGCAAGAAAGCTGGTAGTCCCATAAACTATTTTTCGTCTTGTCAACCTTAAAAATTCATTGATTCATTCATTCTTCCTTGGTGATCAAGTTGGTGATCAAGTTATTATTGTTTAGTTTATAAACATACTAAAATAATAACTTACAAACAAAATTTCCCCTATTCTAATTAATTTTTGAGAGATTAAATTATTTATAAAGCAAGTATCCTGTCTGTCCTGCAAACTTGTTATGTTCAACCTCCGCAAAGTTCTGAACAATTCTTCTATCTTGTCAACGTACTGAGAAATCTAGAATTCCACTTTCTTCAGCAGCTCTACAGTGGTTAGAAGAATACTAGAACATATAATTGCAAGTCATTCGTGGCCTTGTTACATTGAGCCTCCACAAAGTCCTCAAGTCTTCCATCTTATGAACGTACCTTGAAAAATAGAAATCCAGTTTCTTCCCCAGTTGTAAAGTTGTTAGAAAAGTACGAGAGACATAGAATTCCTCAACACTTCCATGAACGCACCCTGAAAAATAGAAATCCACTTCTTCCCCAGCTCTAAAGTGGTTAGAAAAGTACTAAAAACATGGAATTCCTCAACACTTACATATTATGAACGTAACCAGAAAAATAGAAATCCAAATTCTTTCCCAGCTGTAAAAGGTATTAGAAAAGTACAAAGAACATGGAATTCCTCAACTCTTCCATCTTATGAACTTACCCAGAAAAATAGAAATCCACTTTCTTCCTCAGCTCTAAAGTGGTTAAAAAAATACTAAAACATGGAATCGCAAAGTATATAGATCATACGAATCCCTTGATGGTTGATGCTTTCCGCGTCCATATAGCTTAGAAACCGTATTCCAACGAGAAACTCGTGCAACCCTTATCTGATGATTACATGACATTAAAGTCCATGGTCATGCCACTAACATTGGGCAAGACGAGGTTGTTAATATTTGTTTTCCTTGTGTATGCTTGGTTTCTATACCCAATTTTTTAATTTAATTTAGAAAATATATAATGTTGACAAGTTTCATTGAATCTTTTTTATTTATTATTGTTTGAATTTTATTGTTGCATGTTTTTTAAATATATATAAAATTTTCACATATAATTTTTTTTTCAATTAATACAAATAATAACTTAAGAGCTTAGTTAACTTTTTAAAATTTCGACATGTATTATAAATTGAAGTGTTTTACTGTTCAATATAAATGGATGTTTGTCTAGGTTTACCAACAATTACCAACAATTTAATTTATACCAACCTAGATCCATCTTAACTCCGGATCTATCAAGCGCCGAGAGGGATCAAATCTCTCGAGGTGAAAACCTCTTTTTTGAGTGCAAAACTTGAGGAAAGGTTTTCACCTCGAGAGATTTGATCCCTCTCGATGCTTGATAGATCCGGAGTTAAGATGGATCTAGGCTGGTTTCAGTCATGTGCGACCAAGGAAAATCTATCGATAATATGAGGAACATATGCTTAATTTTATCAATAATATGTAAATACATCTAATATTCACATAACCATTTTAAATATGTTAAATATGTTTGAGATTCATTGAGTCATTTTAATTTTAAATTTGATTAGTTACCTCAGTTTGTTGAGATGATAAATATTGTAAGATACTTTAATGATGAAATAAAATTTTGAACGCAACGTGACAATGTAATAATATTGAATGATAGAAACTGTGAATAATAAGAATGTAGTCAATTATGAAGTCTTCATTATGATTGATTTCAAACTATTTTCTTCTACTATTCTTATTTTCACCCATGTTAGTTTTGTCATATTTTCATATTGATTATTTGAAAAGGACAGTTGGAATCGTAAACCATTTAAATATTTAGCTCGAGCTATTGCAGTAAACATCATACCTTGTCTCTCTTGCTCTCCAATATTAATAGGTTGAATTACTATAACGCAAAAATCAATGTACATTGTTAATAATTTTTTGTGCTTACACTGAAATCATTACACACACACTATTAATCCAATGACTTTAAAATTAATGTACCATCATACATCAAATTAGAAATCAACATATACACTGAAATCAATGCAACTAATGCAAGAAATCAAATAATAATAGAAAACAACATCTACACTAAAATCAATGCATATAATGAAGTAATGAAATATGATTAGAAATCAACATCTACACTCAAATAAATGAGTCTAGTGCAAGTAGGAAAATAGGATTTAAAGCCAACATCTACACTGATATCAATGCATCTAGTGCATGCAATCAAATAGGATTAGAAATCACCATCGACACTGAAATAAATGCATTTAGTGCAAGGAATCAAATAGGATTATAAATCATCTACATTTAAATCAATGCATTCAGTGCAAGCAATAAAATATAATTATAAGTCAACATCTACATTGAAATTAATACTTCTAGTGCAAGCAATCAAATAAGATCAGAAATCACCGTTTACACTAAAATCAAGGCATTTAGTGAAATAAATCAAATAGGATTAGAAATCACCATCTACATTGAAATCAATCCATTCAATGCAAGCAATCAAATAGGATTAAAAATAATCTACATTGAAATCAATTCATCTAGTGAAAGAAATCAAATATAACCAAAAATCAAAATCTACATTAAAATTAATGCATCTAGTGAAATCAATCAAATAGGATTAGAAATCATCATCTACATTGAAATTAATGCATTTAGTGAAAGCAATCAAATAGGATTAGAAATCATCTACATTAAAATCAATCCATCTAGTGTAAGTAATCAAATATCATTAGAAATCAACATCTACACCAAAATCAATTCATCTAGTGCAAGAAATCAAATAGGATTAGAAATCACCATCTACACTGAAATCAATGCATCTACTGCAAGAAACCTTCTTCCCTATCTCCCCCATATATATCTATATATCCATCCATATCTCCTTCTTTTTCTTTTTATCTCACCCCACCATACACACACTCTCTCTCACTCCATATCTATCAATTTCCTTGTCCCTCACTCCTTCTCTCCATCTATATTTTTTTCTCTTCACCTTACATCTATATATATATATATATATATATATATATATATATATATATATATATATATATATATATATCTCACTCTATCTCTCTATATCAACTCCAAAACATAAACTCTCTTTCTCCAATCTATCTATCTATCTACCACTCCCTCCTCCTCCTCCTCTCTCTCTCTCTCTCTCTCTCTCTCTCCCTCTCTCTCTCTCTCTCTCTCTCTCACTTCTATCTCTCTTCCTTCCTGCTACACTTTCTCCCTCTATCTCCATATTCTTTATCACTCCCTCTCTCTCTCTCTCTCTCCACCTTTCACCCTCTATGTCTTTATTCTTACCTCCCCCTCTCTCCCTCTCCATCTTCATATCTCTTTCCCTACCTCTCTTCCTTTCTCTCCCCCCCCCCCCTCTCTCCCTATCTTCACCTTCCTACGTTGTTACCATATGCCTCTCTCTCTCTCCTTCTCTCCCCCCTTCTCTCCATATCTCCTTATTTGTCTCTTTATCTCACCCCAAAACATACACACTCCCTCTTCATCTCTCCCTTGTCACTCCCCCTCTCTCTCCACTACTCACTCTCTATGTATTTATTCCTCCCTCCCTCTCTCCTCCCCTCTCTCCTCCTCTCTTTCAAGTCCCCTCTCCTTTCCTTCCTCTCTCTCCCTTTCTCTCCTACCTCCCTTTCTCTTCCCCCATCTCTCTCTCTCTCCATCTCTCAATCCCTCCCTCTCTCCCCCTCCAAATCCATATTTCTATCCCTCCCTCTCTCCTCCCCTCTCTCCTCCTCTCTTTCAAGTCCCCTCT